>CAUYSK010081488.1:0-143528 GCA_963575035.1 Avahi laniger
ATCCTACTGCCTCAGCCTCCCAAGTAGCTGGGACTACAGGCATGCGCCACCATGCCCGGCTGATTTTTTCTATATATTTTTAGCTGTCCAATTAATTTCTTTCTATTTTTGGTAGAGACGGGGTCTCGCTCTTGCTCAGGCCGGTCTCGAACTCCTGAGCTCAAGCAATCCGCCTGCCTCTGCCTCCCAGAGAGCTAGGATTACAGGCGTGAGCCACCGCGCCCGGCAATAAAGATATTTTTAAAGTCACTTTTTTAAGATTTTATTATAAAAATTTCAGACATACAGAAAAATAGAAAGAATAATGTGTTTTATATCACCTTGATTAAACTATTGTGAACATTTTCCCGGATTTGTCTTATATATAAATATATTTATGTGCACATTGCGTATGCATGTGTGTGTTTCTTCAGTATGTACTTCCAACATAGAAAGGCGTTTTCCTACACACCACAATACCATGATTACATCCAACACAAAAAGGACAATTCCTTAAAATCATATAATATCCACGCCAAATTTCTTCACTTGTTTGTGTGCTTGTTTTATCACAACAGGACCCATTAAATGACAATATATTGCATTTGATTGTTAAATCTCTTAAGTCTTTTTAAATCTAGATCAGAAGTTCTTAAACCTAGGAGTTACAATTCAAAATTCAATCCATGGACTTGGATGGGAGAAAAATTACATTTTTATTACATTTTATTTTCACCAAACTCTAACTAAAATTTAGCATTTTCCTTCACTATAAATGAAGGTAACAAACTACAATAGTATTAGCTGTGGCTTTGCCACCAGTAGAAACTACAGATGTTTTCATATCATACTGCAGTTATTGCAGGTATCTCAGAAATATCATTTACATGCATCACAACTTTGAAATTACTGAAGTTATTAGATCTGCTGATAGATCTTGTCATGTATGCATTAATAATTGAGTATGTACATTACTATATCATACTTTAAAATATTTTGATGACTATATTTCAATGTAATTGTCTTCCTTTGTTATTCTATGTTTTTTATTTTATGCATTTTAAAACATTCTGAGAAAAGAATTCCTTGACTTCACCAGACTCCACTGGGGCTGGAAAAGGAGCCCTTGGCTCAGAGACAGTCTGTCTCCGTGCGCGTGCACTTCATTAGCAGTGGCGTTAGTATCTGTTCATGACATTTGCTTTTTAAAGAGTCTGACACTTTGGATTTGTCTGTTTACTCGTGGTGTTACTAATTTGTACCTTGTGTTGCCTATAAATGTAGAGTTAGGTCTAAAGTCTTGATTAGATCTAAGTGTTTGTGACAAGAATATTTTGAAGGCAATGCTACGCACTTTTCATTGCATCACATCAAGAGGACACAATGTCCGGTCACCCTATTATTAGTGACCTAAGTGTGATCACTACGATAAAGGAGATTAAGACACCTTTGATTTTGCATAATCAAGCGGTATTTAATTTTATGGAAACTTCTAAACATATGCAAAAGTAGAGGGAAAAGTGTAATGAACTCTGGTGTATCCATCACTCATTTTCTATAGTTATTAACATGTGGCCAATCTTGTTTCATTGGTACGCCCTCATTCCTCTCCCCCCAAAAATACGTACACAAAAATTGCAGATATCATGCCTATTTCATTCATAAACAATTTAGTATGTGCCTCTAAAAGATAAGGGCCCTTTTAAAAAACACAGAACCATTATTGCATTTAAAAGCAAATAATTCTTTAATATCTTCAAGTATCCAGTGTTCAGATTCCCTGATTGCCTCACGCATGTTTCTTGATGGTTGATTCAAATCAGGATCCAAACAAGACCCACGCATTTCACCTGACTGAGATGTCTCTGTCTGTCTCTCTCTTTTTCTTGCCATTCACTTGTTGAAGAAGCTGGACCAAAGAGAATTAGCACACTTTCTTAAAATGTTTCATTTACAGATTAATCGAACATAAAATCTTCAAATATGAGTTCCGTGGGAGAATAAATGTGTATAATTTAGTATATCTTTGCATTTTTTTAGTATAAGTAGTAATAAGTCTTTAGTCAACATAATAAATCATCAGCCAACAGTAACAAGAAAATATTTTTTAAGATTA
Source organism: Avahi laniger (assembly GCA_963575035.1). NCBI lineage: Eukaryota > Metazoa > Chordata > Mammalia > Primates > Indriidae > Avahi > Avahi laniger. Next base: position 2,096 of record CAUYSK010081488.1, read on the forward strand.
GCTTTTTGAAATGTTTCTTCTGGAGGCTCTGCGATCCTAACTTCCTCATGTGAGCTGAATTTAGGATCAAATCGAAACAAACTATTGCTTTTCATAAAGGCTTTTTGAGAATGAAGAGGATGACAGTTACTTAATATAAAGTATAACAAAATAAACCTGAAATCAAAATCATCTCCCAACTAGAATGCTGAGGTATTAATACCCTGGGACGGCCATAGCGAAGTATCGCAAACTAATGGCTGAAACAACATAAATGTATTGATTGCTTCACAGTTTCAGAGGCCAGAAATCCCAGATAAAGGAGTCGATAGGGTTGGTTCCTTCCGAGGACAGTGAGAAGAAATCTGTTCCACGCTGTCCCCTAGCTGCTGGCCGGTTGCTGGCAATCTTCGGTGCTCCTTAACTTGTAAAAGCATCGCCCCAATTTTTGCCTTCGTCTTCACCTGGCATCCTGCCCCGTGTGCAGATGTTTGCGTCTGGGTGTGCGTCTTTGTCCAGATTCCCTCTCTTTTAAATAAAGACACCAGTAATACGGATTGGAGCCCACCCCATTGCAGGACGAGCTCACCCGAACTAGCTACTCTGCAACAAATAAGATCACATTCTGAGTTCGGGGGCTAGGGCCTTAACACGTGGATTTTGGAGGAACACAGTTCAGGATGTGTGCTGTTTCCTCAGTTTACCAGTTGGCTTTTTCCTTCCCCTGGCGTCCTTCTCCAGAAAAATTCCACCCACCTGCCATCACCTGGAGAGAAAGTGCTGCTCTGTGATGACAGGCGTGTTTGGGGATGTTCATTTCTGATGCTGAAAATTTTCATGTTTTTCTTCCAAGGTCTGAAATTGTATTTTGAATTGAAAATTAGATACTAAGCTTTGGTGATTGTGGAGAACGTTAGACAATTGCTGGGCATGACTAAATATTTAAGACAGAGAAAGAACTTGCAGCTGTCAACATAAAATTTTGCCCAAAGAAAGTGAGTTTTTTGAGGAGAACAAGAGGAAAAAGAGAATTATTTGCTTTGAGCTGTGTTTTGAAACTTCAGAATGGCTGAGGGAAAAATCTTTGGTTTGAATCACTGACTTCAAAAAAGTATAAAAAAGTATAAAAAATAGCTACCCTATTTATTGGCTCATCACTAAGACAATTGATTTACAGGGGTAAAAACACAGCAGAGCTGACCCCGAAGTGAACTTCAACATCGCACAGCGCTGAGCAAGAACAGGCCTTGCAGACGTGCCGGGAGAGCGTCAGCGCCGCTGATTTTCCCGCGTTCTCACCCCCGCGCTCGGCGCTCGGGGCCCTTCCAACCCCCGCCGGGCAGCAGGCGTTTCCCGCCCTGACAGTCCTTCACTGCGAATGTTCCAGATGGGATTTTCTAGTTCTACTGTTCCCTTTCTCAAACCAGCTCAACCTTAGCAGTTTTTTTAGGTATCGGATTGCGTGGAGACAAGAAAGTTCGAGTTGAAGTCAGTTATTACTGTTTCCGGGAACTGAAACTGGAGAATTCAATTAGAGTCGTCGCTGAGGGGCGAAACGGTCGCACACGGGAAAAGCAAAAGCCAAACCGCCCAACGTGGGGCTCGAACCCACGACCCTGGGATTAAGAGTCCCATGCTCTACCGACTGAGCTAGCCGGGCAGCCGGGAACTACTTCTTTCCCAGGTCTTTTCAAAGGAATGAGATTATTTTCGCTTGTTCCTAGAGTGACGTTTTGCGTGAAATGATCTTTCTATAATCTTTTTTCGTGAAGGTTTTCTAGACTTTCAAGATGGTGTCTCGTTTCTGACTCCGCACGCTCACACTCGTGGTTTGACAGCGACGCGCGAACGGCCCTCTGGCGGTCGGCGGCGTCCGGTCCCGGCGGCGCGGGGTCGGGGGTCGGGACACGGGGGGTCGGGGGTCGGGACACGCGGGGTCGGGGGTCGGGACACGCGGGGTTGGGACACGCGAGGTCGGGGGTCGGGACACGCGGGGTCGGAGGTCGGGGGGTCAGGGGTCCGGGGTCAGGTCCCCGGGGCAGGCGCCCCCCTGGCCGCGCGGCTTCCGGAGCGGGGGTGTTTCTGTGGAAAATGCGGGCCGTCGGCGCGGAAGGTCGGAAAGCCGCGAAACCCGCAGAGCTCGCGCACGCACGGAAGCGAACGGTGGGGACGTTTGTCCCGCAGACGCCAGCGCCCCCGTGGCGGGGCCCGTCGTGCCGAGTCTCCCCTCCGGCGCGAAAATCCACAGATTTAGTCCGCTTTTCCGGTGAAACTGTGGCTGCAGCCGAGTGGCCCCGGCGGAGGAGGGAAAAGCCGCGGGATCAGACAGCGGCTCCGCGAACGTCGCCCACCAGGGGGATCGGCTGCGGCTGCAGCATCGGGCAGGCAGCGCGCGGAAAGCTGCCGTCGGCGCGGTCGCGGGAACCACTCCGGTTGCCAGGTCACCGGACGCAGGGGGCAGTCTGAGCAGGGGGGGGTCCAGCCGTCCGGACCTGACCCAGGGATTCGTCTCAGCTTCACTGGGTTTGTAACCCTGGACCAGGTGGTGTGATGGCAGGTGTGATGGCAGCTATCTATTCTGGCCAAAGATGTTTTACTTGGATCCGTCAGTGTTTAGAGATTAATTCCAGTTTGCGGTAAATAAAGGAGAAAGAGGAGCAGGACCAAGGGCAGCACAAGGAAGCAAGAACGCAGAGCCAGAAGATGGGAAGCTCTGCAGGAGAACTGGTCTAGTGCGTTCCACAAGTATTACATTTTTTAAAATGACTTGCTAGATTATGAGAGACACAAGGGGCCGGGTGCAGGGGCTCAGGCCTGTAATCCCAACACTTTGGGAGGCCAGAGCAGGAAGATCCTTTGAGGTCAGGAGTTCAAGACCAGCCTCGGCAACATAGCCAGACCTTGGTCTCTGCAAAAAGTACAGAAGGCCAAGCGTGGTGGCAGGTGCCTGTAGTCCTAGCTCCTAGGGAGGCTGAGGCAGGAGGATCGCTTGAGCCCTACGAGTTTGAGGTTGTAGTGAGCCACGATTGCATCACCGTACTCCAACCCGGGCGACAGAGTGAGACTTTGTCTCAAAAAGTAGGAGAGACACAAGGCCCTTAATAATCAGATGTAATAGGTGGTCCTGGATTGGATGCTGTTCTGGACAAGTTAGTTACAAAGAGATTTGGGGGTCAACTGGAGAAACGTGAATATCGTTTGAATATTGGATGAGATGAAAATTTACTATAATGGAAAAGTGAGATATTTCACTGCAAAAAGCAGGTTGCAGAATACATGTAATCTTTCATTCCGATGAATGTACTAAGTAAGGTATTAATGATTAATGATTGGGTCGTGAGAATCTGAACTTTATACTTTTTAAATTTCTGCTTCTCTTTATTTCCTAACTTTCTAAAATACATATGTATACATACGCCTGTGATTTTCTGGAGACAAGTCTCACTCTGTCACCCAGACTTGAGTGCAGTGGCACAATCAGAGCTCACTGTGACCTCGAACTCCTGGGCTGAAGCGAGTCTTCTGCCTCCGCCTCCCAAAGCACTGGCATTGCTGGATGAGCCACCGTGCCCGGCCTAAAAAGGCTATTTTTTTTAAAGTATCAAAGGAGAAGAAAAAAGAAAGTAAAGCAAGGGTAAAGCTTTAACATGTGGCCAACAATTAGGGTTACAGAAATGAGACCCAGAAGCCCTGGATACTTCTTAGGTATAAATGGACTACAAATCTTTATTTTTCATTTCAAACAAAGTCTCACTGTTACCCAGGCATCAGCCTCAAACTCCTGGGCTCAAGTGATCCTCCTGCCTCAGCCTCCCACCATGCCCGGCTAATTTTTCTATTTTTAATAGAGACAGGGTCTCACTCTTGCTGAGGCTGGTCTCAAACTCCTGAGCTCAGGAAATCCTCCTGCCTCGGCCTCCCAGAGTGCTGGGAGTAGAGGCGTCAGCCACCTCGCCAGGCCTTGGACTACAAATCTGATCTAAAACTTTCTAGCAGTCAAGGCAAAGAAGAAAAGCTGATCACTGACACAGTTCATGGAGTCCTTAAGATCAAGCCGTTTAAGACAAACCAAGACTAAAACAAGGCAGAGCTATACAGACTTCGTTGTTCAGAAACTAATATTCTCGATGTAATTCACCTGGACCCTGTTCCTTTGAATTTTTTATCATTGTGATAAAATATACATAGCATGCAATTAACCATCTCAACCATATCTTTCTTTTTTATATGCTCCCCGGAAAAGGAGCATCTGAACCCTTTTTAGGCTCTCAGTTCAGTGGTATTAAGTACAATCGCATTATTATGCAACCGTCACCAGAACCGTTTCATTGTCCCAAACGGAAACTTCACACAATTGAGCAGCAACTCCCACTCTCCCCTCTCCTAGCCCCTGTGACCACCATTCTACGTCTGTCTCTGTGCCTTTGACTATTCTGGATACTCATGTAAGTGGAATCACACAGTACCCGTCTTTTTGTATCTGGCTTTTTCACTGCGCCTGTCTTCAAGGTTCGCTCATGTTGTAGCATTTATCAGAGTTTCATTCCTTTTTAAAGAATGAATTCGCAGAATAACTCATAGCCCGAATAACATTCCATTGCATGTGTGGTATATACCACACCACATTTTCTTTACCCTCTCGTCTGCTGATGGATGTTTGTGTTGTTCCCGCCTTTTGGCTACTGTGAATGATGCTGCCGCGAACATTGGTGTGCAAATATCCATTTGAGTCTCTGCTTTCGGTTCTTTTGGGTGCATACTCAGAAGTGGAATTGCTGAATCATAGGGTAATTCTATTTTTAATTGTTCGAGAGAGTTCCTTTGGAATTTTAACCTTTATAAAGTCGCTTCCATAATGCAGGCCTCTGTTTCTTCATCTGCAAAAACCGCGGGGAGTGAGGCAGAGGGAGGGCTAAGCAGGGGGAGGGCTCCAGGGAATCTCTGAAGAGCCTCCCAGGCCTACAGCCCACGGCTGGTGACCGCCCAGAACCCTGGGCAAAGCGCTGGTCCCCTCTTCAGAGTCGCGTGAGTAAGCACCAGCGGAAAAGCTCTTCTTCCCAAGAGGCACAACTTCATTTGCTCTAGGTGTTGGGCCTGGAGAGGCCTGGGGACGGAAGAGGGAGGATGGGCCGGTGGCACCCCTGGGTCCCCCCGCTCGTCCCCACCTCATCCCAGCACACCCTTCCCCACATGCTCTGCTCCTCCGTTCGCTCTGTGTTTCGGAGAGAAGGGGGTGACGCCCAGGTCTAGGCCAGCCTGAAACAAAACATTCGAAATTTCAGCAAGGAAATTTCATTTGAAGGAACTGTACCATCGTCTGGCGTCACCATGGAGACAGCCGAGAGGAGACTCAGGCAGTCCCTTGTCCTCCCCTCCTCCCTACGCTGTGGCAGCTAGACCGGACTCCTCAGGGATCTGCGGAGACCTCCCAGCACGACCTTTCTGATCTCTCCAGTAAAATTCTCAAAGGTTATCCACTGCCTCAGGGTGAAGACCAAAGTCCAAATGCCTTAACAAGGCTGCTAGGTCTAGCCTCAGCCTCCCTCTCCAGCCTCATTGTTGCCCCACCACCACCCAGATGTCCCAGCCACACTGAGCTGCTGGAAAGAGCAAAGCCATGTATGTGCTTCCGGGCCTCCAGGATGCCATGCCATCCCTGAATTTGGAATCCTTGTCCTCCACTCTTTTTTCTCAACTCCATCCTGGAAGACCCTGAATAGGAGGCACCTCCTCCAGGAAGGCCTCCCTGCTTACCAGGATGATGACTGCTATCCCTCATGGACCCATGGTTGACTGCACTCCCTTCTAACTCAACACTGTCCCTCTGCCATGGCTAGTGCAGAGAGGAAGCACCTGGAGATACCACGTAGGTTCAAACCCAGACTAGGCCACTCAAGAGCACATAGCATGGAAAACTGCCCACCTACCTCCCAGGCGCGTTGGGAGGGCTGGACGGACACACACGTGTTGCAGGCGGCTTTCCCACCAGTCTGGGAGCTCGGCTGGCTGGACGAGGGCCCTTGGCGTGTGCGCATGAAGGAGGGGCTTCGTGCCATGCGCTCTCCGCCCATCATCTTGTCGCATCAGAGAGAGGATCATAGATCTCATAAGGTTTGCGTGCAGGGGGGGAGACAGCCCAGTGGGACTCAGGGGCGCCGAGGCGTGGGTACAAGGCAGCAGCCCGAAAGGCAGGGACGGTCGTGCCACGTACCCAAGAGCGATGAGAACGCGTGTCCACGCAAAAACTTGCACACAGATGTTCACAGCAGCATCACTCATAATTGCCAGAAAGTGGACACAATCCAAATGTCCATCGGCTGCTGAATAAATAAATAAAATGTGCTAGAGCGTTGTATTTCGTGTCATTCGGCCATAACGGCAATGAGAACCAACGCGTATCACAGCGTGGACGCACCTTGGAAACATCACACTCAGTGGAAAAAAGCCAGTCGCAAAGCCACATGTCGTGTGATTCCATTTATAAGAAACTTCTGGAAGAGGCAGAGCCACAGAGCTGGAAGGTAGATCGATGGTTGCCGGGGACTGGGAGGAAGGAAGAAGAAAAGGTTCTAAAATTAGATAAGTTGAAAAGGGCAAATTTTGTGGTGTATAAATTATATCTCCGTAAGCTGTTATTTTAAAAGGAAGAAAAATGCTAAAACAGGATTATAGCAGTTTAGATATATTCTAAATATTTAAGTTCAAGATAAACGTCTGCTTTTTTGCAGCTTGGCCGTGTGTTTAAGGATAGAATACACAACTCCGTTTGGAGAAAAGGTCGAATGTCTAAAGTTCAAATGTGCAAGACGCCCTTTGGGAACATGAGACCCAGGGTAGCCAGGCTGGTCTCCCGGTGCCCACTTGTGAGTCCCGGTTCCAGCCCCCGACCTGCTCTGCAGCGCCAGCCGGGCCTTTTCCCCACTCTGAACCCGGGTCTTCCTTCCTTTGCATAGTAAGGGACTCAAGCAGGAGGACCCTGCAGGGCTGTCCCCCCACCTCCGTCCTGTACGCTGATCTTCCCTGTGGCCGCAGCTGGTGGGACCTGGAGAGGCCTCCGCCACTCCCACCCCGCCCCCACAGGGCCCCTTCAGGTTGGAGGGACAGAAAGGAAACTGTGAGCCCTGTGAGTTCACAGTGGTGCCATTGTGCCCAGCAGAGCCTCTTTGTTCTTTCCAGCCTCTTCCAGATCAGTGTCCACTCCCGGCCCTGGCAGGGGCGGGCGGCAGGCCCTGAGCCGGGGAAGCCGGCCAAGGGCACTCAGCCAGCGCTCGGGGACAGCAGCGGCCATCTGGGAGCCTCCACTCCGTGGGGCACTTCAGGTTTAAATGACCCGTCCGACACCCCGCAGCCAGCAAGTGCAGAGCTGAGCTCACGCGGTCCTGGCCACCGGCACCTTCAGAGCCTCACAAGCAGAAATGACGTCACAAGTCACTGTGGTAAGAGTCAGCAGACGCAACTAACAGCAGAATCATGTCCACAAAAACTTAAGCCACTTTAATGATCAGATACAGACTATAGTTATATTTAATATGTTTAAAGAAATAAAAGACCTACCTGAAAGTATGAGCGAGGAACAAAAGACTATCAAAAACAACCAGGCAAGGGGCCCAGGTGCGGCGATTTACACAAGTAATCCCAGCACTTCAGGAGCCTGAGGCAGGAGGATCACTTGAGACTAGGGGTTCCAGACCAGCCTGGGCAATATAGCAAGACCTTGTCCATAGTGGCGCACACCTGTAGTCCTTAGTCCTAGCTACTGCACTCCAGCCTAGGTGACAGAGCGAGACCCTATCTCTAGAAAAATAAGATAAAAAAATTAAAAAATGGTCAGGCAAGTTGGAAAAAGAAAATATTGAACATCTATACATAAAAAAATAAAAATTTAAATTTTAGAAAACCCCTCAGGGCCAGGCATAGTGGTTCACACTTGTAATCCTAGCACTTTGGGAGGCCGAGACAGGAGGATCACTTGAGGCCAGGAGTTCAAAACCAGCCTGAGCAAGAATGAGACCCCCCCCCATCTCTAGAAAAAAATAGAAAAATTAGCCTGGCATGGTGGCGCATGCCTGTAGTCCCAGCTACTCGGGAGGCTGGGGTGGGAGGATCATTTGAGTCTAGGAGTTGGAGGTTGCAGTGAGCTATGATGATGCCACTGCACTCCAGCCTGGGTGACAGAGTCAGACCCTGTCTCAAAATAAGTAAATAAATATTTAAAAAAAATAAGAACCTCGATAGGTAGTTAAACAGAAGTTTCAACATAGCTAAATACAGAGTTGGTGAACTGGAACGTAGGTCTGAAGCATTATCTAGAATAGTTCAAAGAGAAAAATGACAGGAAATGTATTAGAGAGGTTGTGACGTAGGGAGGATAGAGTGAGAAGGTCTAACCTACATCTGATCGGCGTTCTAGAAGATGCAAAGAGGAGATCATTACTGAGAATTTTCCAGAATGTGCTAGCGACACGGACCCTCAGACTCAGGGAGCAGCGTGAATAACGAGGATAAATGAAAGGAATCCTCACCGAGACACGTCGCACACTGCAACTGCAAGACATCAAAACAGAGAGAAGATCTCACAAGCAGCCAGAGGGAAAGACAGACTGCCTACGGGGACCCACGATTACTCAGCAGCAGCAACGGAAAACTGGGAGCCAGTGGAATGATGTCTTCAAAGAGCTAGAAAAAGGGAACAATCAACGTAGAATTATATGTTTAATGAAGCTATATTTCTAGAATGATAACAAAACTAGAACATTTTCAGACAAAGAAAAATTAAGTTTGCCACCGACAAACCTTCACTAAAGGAACATTTAAAGGAAGCAGTTCAGAAAAGAGAAAATGAACCCCAGGTAAGTCTGAGATATATGAAGAAATGTTGACTATTAGGAGATAGCTACTAAAAAACTAAAAATAGAGTGTATAACTTTCAAACTACTAGAAAGAAACTGATGGAATGAGAAAAATAAATAAATCCAAATGAAAAGAGGAAATCACAACAGAAAAACCAAGATAACGACAAAGTACAAAATAAGAGAGAAACATTCGATAACCACACGACTATCACCAATTATTACGATAACCGTGATAAACGTGAGTGAACTAAACTAGGAAGGCAAAAGACAAAGATCGTCAGGTTGGATTAAAAAATAAAACAGAGTCAAGCCACATACGGTTTACAAGAGAAACACCTAAAATAGACACAGACAAGGACATGTCCGGCAAACACTGACGGTAAGAGCTGGTGAGACTCAATTAACACCAGAAAGGGGGAAAGAGCAAGAAATGGAGAGATGATTGGGTGTTGGGAACACAGTGATGAAGAAGAGGAGACTTCGTCCCACAAGTCCTTGAATGCAGTCGGCAGGTCTGCAAGTCACACAAAGCCAAGACAGACGTGACGACCAGTGCTCGTACTTGGAAAAGCACAGAGGACTCTAAGGAGAACCAAGGCAGGGACGCCTGCTGTAGATTAGAGGCCAGGGAAGAGCTTTTGGAAGAAAGGCCGTCGCAGCTGCGACCTGAAGCCTGCCACTTGGGGCGGGGAAGGCGGCAGAACGTCCTGAGAGACAGAACCACTTCCAGAGTGAAAGCTCCGAATGGGGGAAGCTGATTATCGGAGGAGGACCAGAAGGAAGACTGGCATGGCTGTGGGCCAGTGAGCCAGGATGGACGATCCCTTTCCTTCCCGATTGTCATCATCCACTTCTGCTGTCGTGTGAGCCGAGAGCCTTTCCATCTGGGACAGTGACCAGGAGCTCTGCGGCAGAGAGTTCACGCGAGAGCTCACACGGGGACGTCTACGCCGGAGAGCGAGGTCACCCCATCTGCTCCGAGAACGGCAGAGCCCTGGACTCAGCCTGGCCGCGAGGGCCTGGGCATCCTGGGCTCATAGGCTGTGGCTGCCAGAGTCCCTCCTGCAGGTGGTTTCACGGCGGGGCTCATCCCGGCTCACACCGTCGGGTAGGGCAGCCTTGGTCTGCAGGCCAGTGTGTTTTCATAAACGGAGTTGGGGTCTTTCGGCTGCTTTCCGGAGCAGCTAGGTTGGAAGTTTTCTCCACTGGAAGGAGGAAGTCAGGGTTTGGGACCCTGGCTGGGGAGACAGGCATCTCGGCCTTCAGCCCTTCTTCTTCTCAGGAGTGATTCTCGTGCTGGGGCTGGACCCTCCCCCTGGAAGCGAATGGGAAGGGTCAGAGTCCCCATTAGTAACCCCCCATACACTAACCCATTCAACAAATGTTCACCAAATGCCACATTTATTAATGTCTGCTGTGCGTCTAGCACATGGCCAGATGTGAGAACCCAGGGTTAAAGAATTAAGACCTGGCAGAGTCCTGAAGGTCACTGACTGTGCCCTCCTTACCTCCCAGAGGGAAAGCCAGAGGCTTAGAACGGAATGGGCCTTGCTTACGCCACACAGCTGGGGCAGACGTGGGACAGGGTCCCATCTCCTGCCGCCCACCCTGCCCCCTGCCACCCACCCACGCCAGCCTCCCCACTGCTGAACGCCGCAGCTCCACCCGCGGAAGGCACCGGCCTCCTTTGGAATTTCAGCCGCGTTCTGAAACCATAAGGAGAAAAGAGCCTCCGGCAAAAGGCCTCTGTGTGGAGACTGGTAAATATCTAGCAGCAGATTTGAGTCCTGGACCTGCGGGGCCTGGGGAAGAAATCTTAAATTTCCATGCAGGTAGAATCCCAGTGCCTTCCTTAATCCCTGGCTAACCCTTCACACCCTGGCACTGGGACCAACTGGACCCAGAGCCACCCAGACCCGAGATGCCAGCAGCCACCTTTTACTGTGTGCTTACTGCGGGCCAGGCAATCCCAGTTGTTTCTTCTTTACTTCTCACGGCGACTCCACAAGGTGGATGTTTAATGCCAGCATTTCTCATTTCACACAAGGGGAAACCGAGGCTCAGAGGGACGCAGGAACCTGCTCAAGGTCACGCAGACAGTTGGGGACCGAGTTGGCTGGATCTCTCCGAACTGGAAAACAGCAGAACGACACGCAGCACACTGCTGAACAGTCTCCCGAAATACGTGCCATGGAGATGCTGGCATTTATCAAAAGAAATGTTTATAGATATCAAAGTGAAACAGCCCCAAGAGAGATTTTTAAAACTGTGTCTTGTGCAAACACAGCGAAAACGGGCCGAGCTGGAGACCCAGAGACGGTGCATGGCGCGGCGGGGCTGGCGGCGTTGGAGCCCCGCGGCGGGAGGCCCCTGGCCCACCTCACTGCCAGGGGGCCTCACACGGCTCTGCCTTCTCATTTTCCACTAGAACTTATCTAGAAGGCTTCCTAGCCAGGCAAGTGAGGGAAGCCGGGACCCACAGGGCAGGGCGACGCCACCCAGCTGTGCCTAGGACAGGCTCGTTTTGGCACTGAAAGTCCCAGGCAGACCGGTCGATTGGTCACCCTGTGTCAGGGGTGACCCGTCTCTTTCCCGGGACCCTGTCAGACTGGGAGGCAGGTTGTGACATCCAGTCCCTGCATGTCCTTGACAGTGGCCTCCCTCCCCGGACTTCCATTTACCCGTCTTTAAAACAGGGGCGTTGGACAGGGGCTCTGGGGGCTTCTGGTTTATGCATCTGCAGTTTAGGAATCTGCATCTTGCTGGTTAACAGCATTTTTTGGTCCCTGGCCTATGTTGCCCCCCCCTCCCCCCGCCCCGGGCAGTGCTGAGAAACCACAGTGACGACTGGGTCCCTGCCCTACCCCCACCCGGCCGTACTTTCCCACCCACAAAGTGTGTTATTTAGGCAGCGATCCTTCATACTAACCACAGCAGACGGGCATTTAAAAAGGAGCCCCACTGCACCCCCCAGGGAATTTAAAAATTGGTTTACAGATCCCTGTTTACTTGACATTTTAATCAAGGAGTTAAGAGCAGAGAACTTAAAGTGAAATCTTCCACCGCCCACTCCAGGCCGAGGCTGTTGTGGCAGAGACACAGACGGACAGGAGAAGCGGGGTCCCCGGCTTCGAGAAGCTCTTGCGTGGCCGGGCAAGGAGGGCCATGCCCAGGGGACTGGGCCCTGGAGCGTCCCGTGGCAGGGCCCTCTGGGTCCACAGGAAGGAGGTGGCCCGAACAAGCGGAGGTTCGCTGGCGTGACTCGTCAGTGCACGCCCCCCTCAGTACGACCCCTGCCTGCGGCCCCCAGTGCTTTAAAAGATGCAGCAGAAAATGCTTTGAGAGGCGAGAGGGCAGGAAAGGGAGGGCACCAGGCCCAGGACGCTGTGAGGGGCCGGCAGCCAGGAACGCCCGGCGCGGGAGAAGCAGCGGGCGTGGGAGGGTGGGAAAACCTCCCCGCTGGCAGGGCAGGGTGGTGCTCGGGCAGAGGGAACAGCAGGGATGGGTTTGCTCAGGGCTCGGGCGTGAGGGACACCGCCAGAGAGGGCTGGAGAGGGAGCCGGGGGCACAGAGAGGCGGGTGGGTTCCAGGCTTTGTCTTGTGTCTCAAAGTTAATGCGTCTCAAACCGGGATTCCCCAGCGTGCTACGCAGAATATATCAGAACATCGTATTTCAAGAGTGTCACTTGAGCACGGGGAAGGGGACCCTTGTTTTTACTGTAAAGTAAACATGGATACGGTATGGAGTAGACAACCAACTGGATGAAGTTTGAAGATAAAAGTCAAGATTTTAAGAAACGCTTCAATCGCAACTGAATGCAGAGCCCTTCGGCGTGGTTCCGTGCAGAAGCCTGGGGGGCTGCCAGGCCTGGGGGGCCACAGAAGGGTCGAAGCTGCTCTTCCAGTGGCCGGATCAGTTTTGCAGTTCGTGGCCCAGAGGACAGTGTCCGGGGAGGGTGGGGAGGCCCAGAGAGAAGCCTTGGAGCTGGCCCTGACGCGGGCTGGGATTTCAACAGGAAAAGGTGGTGTCGGGAGGGGACCCGGGAGGGGTGCGGCGTGAGAGAGGGGAAGGCCGAGGACCGAGTGGAGGTGTGACGTGGGAGCTCCAGGCGACGCTGAGCCGCAGCAGCTGGTGCTGGGAGGAGAGCCTGGCAGTGGGGGCTGGGGGCTGGGTGCCGAGTCCCAGGTGCGGGGGGGCGGGGTGGGTGGGGGTGGGGGTGCCGCGAGTCACTTCCTCCCTATATGAGCATTGACGGCCGTACCGCTCACCCCAAGAACACATCAGCTGTGTCTCACGGCTTTTGACAAAAAGTATGACCTTGAACTCCAGACCAGACTGCCTGGGATTGGATCTCAGCTCTTGTGGTTAGCCAGAATGAGCCTTGCACGACGTACCCAACCGCCCCGTGCCTCTTGGGTCTCTCGCGGCAAATGGGGACGTGGTCGTAACCAGCATCTAGAACAGGCCTGACCCCACAAAACCCAGTCAATGTTAGTTATTAATGTTTTCGTTACTACTCAATTTTGAATGTTTTCTAATTTCCATTATGATTCATTTTTTGCATTATTGGAAGCTTTTTTTCAAACGTATAGGATTCTGTTTTTCAGTTCTGTTGTTATTGTTCCTGACTTCCAACGTCGTTGCATTGTGATTGGAGATTTTAAGTCTGCACAATAGGGACTCGTCAGTTTTTGTTGACAGTCATTTGTGGTTAGTTCATGGTCAATTTGTTGAAAGTGTTCTGTGAACACTTGGAAAGAACCCAACTCCTCTAACCGCTGGACGCAGGGTTTTCTACTTCTCCATTGGATCAAGTACATTGTGTCAGTGAAATCGTCCATATCCTAAATTGTTGCTAATCTGTTGAGCTGTTAATTATGAAAGGTGTTAAAAATCTTACCACCATGATTATAGAGTCATCAATTTCTCCCTTAAAATTCTATCAGTTTTTGCTTTATATAATTAGAAGCTCCGTCATTTAGAGAATAAAGCTGAGATTGATCAAATGTCTTGCTGGGGAATTATTTCATGTTAGTATGTGGTCATATTCTGATCCCTAATAACACTCTACGCGGTCAGACACCGTTTCTGCGTTCGCTCCGGCCGCCAACGTGGCCGTGCCCTTTGCATCGCAGACCCGTCGCTGCTGAATGGTTCGCTGTTTCCGTCCTTTTACGTTCAGCCTATTGTGTGTGAACCAAATTGAGCTGGATTGTCGTTTGGTTTTTCTTTTTAAAACCCAGTCTTTCAATCACTGGCCATAAGTTGCTGTGTGTGTGTCCTCGTCCCCAGGGCTGGCACGGGGCTTGCCACGACAACCAGCCTGCAGCAGGTGCTCTCTGCGTGTCACGTCGACCCCTTGGCTGGAAAGAAAACAGGCGCAGCGGCTGCTCTCAGTTCGGTGCCCATCTTCTCATGCACAGATGAGGGAGCTGAGGCCCGGGAGTCAGGTGACCTGCGTCAGAGTCACACCGCCCAGATGTGACCCAGAGCCTGGCGCTTCCTTCTGTGCCACACCGCCCCACTGCACCCAGAGCCGCGCGGCCTTGCCTTGCCTGCGCTCCCCACTCAGCGGCCTCTCGGAGCCTGAACATCCGCTGTGGGTCCTTGTTGGACCATGTGGGGTCAGTCCTGCACTTCTGACCTGGGGTTGGACTTCAGAATATTGGGGGGGACACAGTTCAATCCACAGTGGCATTTGCTTTCAAATATAGTCGTCACCTTGGGGGTCATGCTGTCTACAGCTGCCCGGCCCGCCGTGGCTCTAGCTGTTCTCTTCCCCACAGGTCTCGCTCCTCCGTCACCTCCTCTGCCTGTACCTTCCACGTCTCCACTCCGCGGCTCCTTCCCACCAGCTCCTGCGGAGCCCCCCTTTTCCTCACAGCCCTACCCGCTCCCCACTCTCCTGCCTCCATCGCGGGTCGTGCGGAAAGGCCGTCTGTGTCTGCGGTCTCCGGGGCACGCTCCTGAGTGCTGGCGTTGCAGCCTCTCCTCCTCACCTCCCGGCTCCTCCAGGAAGTCTGGTTTCCCTGCCCCGCCTCTCCCACCTGCGCTGGGAGGTTGGAATTCAGCTGGGGGCAGCCTCGCATCCGTCAGCGGTCAAGACTCCATTTCCCAGAAAGTGTCTGGAGGTCTCTGCCGCGGGCCCAGGCCTCCCTCCTCCTGCAGCCCCCATATCTCCAGGGGCTCGAGGACGGTCACCTCGCAGCTGCTGTCAAGATAAAACAGGCCTCTTGCTACGACAGGGCCCAGTAGTCTTCTGTGACGAATGTATCTTGCTCTATAAACCATCTTTCTCTTCCTCCACAAACCTCGTGTTCATGCTTAAAAAGATAAAGCAACTGTTACGCTGTCTCTAAAATCCAAAACACAAAAACAAGATAAAACTGTAGAAAACAGCCAGCCACCCACCATCTCCACACTCGCTCGTACCATGTCTGCCTTGATTAACTCCAGCCGGACAACTCTTACCAAAGGCAACCAGGATCATCAGCTCCGTTGCTGATTGGCTGTATACACTCCTCTACCTGGGGCCTCAGTTTACCCCTCTGTGAAATGGGAACAGTGATGTCTTCCAGTTCCCAAAAATGCTGCAAAGATCAACTGAGATGATGCCACAAAGGACAGAACAGTTGAACAAACGTGGGTGCTGGAGAGGCCCAGGCCAGGGGCCATTCCCGTGGGAGCTCAGATCTCAGGAGAGTCGTCTATTAACAGAGCCCGGGGGCTTTGCAGCCTGTGCTTGGGCTGGGGAACGGGGATGGCGGCTGGAGACCACATCACACCCAGGCAGACTGGACGCCGAGGGGCACTGTTCACGTGCACTGAACATTTCCCCGGAGCCGGCCGCACGCGAGGAAAATCAGACGCAGATGCTGACGGTGCGCGGTTGAAGAGAAGACACGAAAACACACTCCGCGCGCAGACTGCGGAGGAGCCGCCGGGACGGTGGAGCGCCAAGGGCATCCCCGACACACAGAAAGGGCCCAGGCACCGGGGCAGGGTGGGGGAGCAGGGAAACAGAGGCTCCCAACAGAGCGGGCTGAGGAAGGGGCTAGAACATGTCTGCCTGGGGTTCCAATGCCTGGAAGCTTCCATGGAGGAGCTGGGATGCGGTGGAGCGGAGAGAGAGAAGAGCTCAGTCAGCTGCTGTCCCATCCTGCAGCGAAAGGCTGCAGGTCGGGGGTCTCCCAAATCCTCAGGGGGGAGCGGGGCACAGAGAGCTGCGGGACCCAGCCGCTGTGAGGAGCAGGGTCACCTGTATGAGCTGAGATGCTCTTTCAGCCGCCCGGTCACCCCACTCGTGGCGCAGGGTCGATGGCTGCACGACTCCACCCACTTGGAGGGGCCTCCGGAGCCCAAGGATTGCCCCTCACGCCGCTCCCCGAGCGTGCCACTGAGGGGACCGAGCCGTGCTGGGATGAGTGACAATATCAGACGTGCTCCCGCGTCATGCAGGCCACCACCCGCGCCCTCCTGCCCTCCCCAGCAGCGTCTGACTCAAGCCAGCCCCGCGTCCGTGCCCTCGTTCAGAGCACCTGTTCTTTCCCAGGGACCCGGCTTCTCGTCACCTCTGTGCCCAGTTTTTATTTGGCCTCTTGGAGCACTTGACCCCATGTCTGAGCACCAGATGAGCCCACGGAGATGAAGACTCTGGGCACTGGAGCCAGGGAGCTGCAGTTCGAAACTCTTGCTATGCCACCTTCAAGCTGTGAGAGCATGGGCGACTTCCTAACCTCTCTGAGCCTCAGTTCCTTCCGTTCAGTGTGGAAAAAAACACTGTGCTCCTTGTGAGGACAAAATACACCAAAGTGCCATGCCTGCCTCATTGTTAAGAGCTCAACAAACGCCAGCGCATCGCTCTTTTTGCTCTACGAGCTTCAGGGTTTGTTCTTTCCTCAGAATTCTCGTTTACTCGGCACTTTTGTGCACACGTTTCCTATGTGTCCCTCCTCTCTGCACTCGCTGACTTCTTACCCTTCTGGCTCACTCCATCCATCCAGATACCGGGCCTTCCCCCTCACGACCCGTAGTGCAGAGGTGGGGCCCTGTCTGGCTGACTTTCGGGGCACACTGGGGCTCCATTTCCGCACCACAGGGCAGAGCTGGGCACACCGTCCGGGACCAGCACCATGTGTGTTTATTTGATCTGCCCCTTCCTAAGATCCACAGTCCCCTCTGGGTGAGCAACCCAATGCTTCCCCAACAGGGGCCCTTCAGAGTTCACCCTGACCTCCGTAAGAGAAACAATCCTCAAGACCTACCAGTTAAGTGGCCGTGATCTTTTATAAGATCTCAGCTTTGTGGCAAGAAACGACCTGAAAAACAATTTGCACATGGAGAGCAATGAGAACAGGACACAGAGTGGCTAAAAGTTAACTACTGATCTGGAAAATGCACAAGGAATTCCCAACCCCTCGTTTGATAGACGGAAATTAGGCTTGGAGAGGTGAAGTCACTTTCTGAAGGTCACATTCGAGGCAGAGCAGGGACTTCTGACCAGACCGACTCCAGGTCGAGTGTCTTCACCTCGCTGCTGTGTGGTGTTTATGGAGTCGCTGGTGTAACTTTCTGCAATATTCTTCAAACAGAATGGGTTTAGAAGGGACTGTTGCCCTGGAGTTCCAGCTGGTAGGCTGTTCTTTCTGGTTCGGACTTGCAGACGGACCTTTCATTCTCCTGGGAGGGCATGGATGCCCCACCCTGCAGTTCTTAGGGCTGGTCCTGGCTTGAGGGATGGGCTGTGGGAAGACAGGAAAACGCCGGCAGGGGCCATCTCTCCTTTTTGTTGCTCCCATAAAACCCATTCCTCTGCACATGAGGGAGAAATGAGTCACAAATGACCCACTTTTAAAAGAACATCAAGAAAAATAATCAAGGTTTGGAACTATCGGTGAGCCCCTCTGGTTTCTCTTCTAAAAAAAATTATTTTCCTTTAAAGTGGACACGCACTGCAAGGAGCTAAGATTCTTCCATCTCGGGTACTCTGAAGGAGCAATGTAACAGCATCGCCCACACCAGCGGGCCCAGGGACTCCTACCTCACCAGGCGCTCACTCTGGGCCTCGCCCCACTTCCAGGCTGCCTGGGATGACAAATCCGCAGACCTCTGGGCTGATGCAAGGCCCTGCGTGGGCCCCCGCTTCCACTGGGGAATGGTTTCTTCCTTCTACACGCAAGCATCTAGTCTTTCTCCTTTAGAAGCCTCAGGCATGAGATGCACTGAGCAGGTCTCTGCAAGGATGCAAATCTGAGTCCTGGCCTCTGGCCGCCTGCTCTCCTTACGTGGCATGTGTTGAGAATGCTTCATGGGAGCTCTGCACCAATTCGAGACTCAGGAGCTGCCTCAAACGGTTTAAACCTGTTGCCTTTAGACTCGCCTTGGGCTGCATTTGGAGAGCAGGGAGAGAGGGTGCTGACCGCTAAGGCTTGCATCATGCAAACACTGGAGCTATACTCCACCCCCCCCATATCACTTTGGTCCCTGACCCCGGGGCTGCCGCGGGGTACCCATCCCATGGCCTGTTAGGAAAACAGGGCCTCGCATCACCACCTGAGCTCCTCCTCCTGACCCCCACTTTCCCCCACCCTCTCTCACCCCGTCCACGGAAAAATTATCTTCCATGAAACCGGTTCCTGGTGCCAAAAAGGCTGGGGACCGCTGCTGTATCGTGTACAGGGTCTCCTGGCTAAGAGGGATTGCTGAGCCCGGGGAGGATGGCACTCACCCCGGGTTGCAGGGAAGGTTAGTGGCACTCTCAGTCTTAGTTAAGTGATTCCGCCAACCGGCCACCCCGCCCCTCTGAGAGATCCCAGAGCACCGGCCCTGAAGTCAGACATTGTTCCTTGACATCATCCCTCCCTCCGACCCCAAATGGCCCAGTCTGCCCCATGCCCTTGGCACTGACACAGCGGCAGGTGACCCTCATCTGGAGAGCGACACCGCAGGGCCCGATCTGCAGGCGCACAGAGCTCAGGGGAAATCGGCGCAGCAGGCAGCGAAGCGGAGTCAGGAAGACGGAGCCTGAGCCAGGCAGCAAGCGCGGTCCCGGGTGCCAGGTCCACCCGCACCCCCAGAGCGCCAGCGCAGCAGCACGCAGGCCCGCGCGGGACTCGTGGCCGTCGGAGCCGGACCCCGACGGCAGGAAGCGCGGCGGACGCACGAAGGCCACGGCGGTCCTCTGCAGGTGGCAGCTGGGACCCCGTCGGGGACGCACCGGCGCGAGTGCTGGCGGCTGAGCGGGAAGCCGGGGCGCACACGTGGAGCGCGGGGAACGTCCCCGAAGGGCCGGCTGAGGTCCGCAGTGTCCCCGCGCGGAAGGCGGCGTCGGCGCGAACTCCAGGCGGCTGCTGGGACCGCACGGGACCGGCACCAGCTCGTCGCCCCCCGGGCCGAGGGAGCACACAGCAGGCGCCCGCAGCCAGCGCCCGCCACCCGCTCCGGGTCGTGCCGGCTGCGGGGACCCCGGCCGGGCTGGTGCTCTCGGACCGGCACCGCGGAGCTGTCAGGGTGCAGCCCCGACGACCGTCTCCCGGAGCCCGACCGCCCCGCCGCCGGCGGTTGGCCCGTCGCGCCGCGGCCCCCTCCCCAGGGCCCCGGGCCGGTTTCTACCGGTCGCTTCCTCGCCCCGGATTCCGGTCCAGGTGGGGACTCCGCCTGCGAGCCCGGCCCGAGGAAGCGGCGTCTGCGGTTCCCCCCGCGCTCCCGTGGAGGGTGCACCTGCTCCTGGCGCCGCCCGGAGCGCTCGGTGCCGGTTCCGCCCACTGCGGCCCGGAGAAGGCGCGCCCTCCCCTCCCGCGGGGCCGAGAGCGCCACGGAGCGCCCAGGGGCTGCCTGGGTCCGGCCTGGCGCCCTCTGCCCTCCGACCCCGAACCCCCTTCTCCTCCCCTGCTGCGCCCCTGCTCCGAGTACCCGGTACCTTCCGGTACCGCAGGTTCGCGGGCTGCCTGCGACTGGGCCGGGCCTGGGAGGCGGCTGAGTCTGTAGCAGGTGGGGAAGGAGACGTCGCGCAGAGCTGAAAAGATCGGTTTGTGAGGCCGACACCGAGCAGCAGCTGCGCCCAGTGTGCGCGGAGGAGGGGCCTAAAGCGCAGGGAATCCTGTAGGGCTTCTTGTAAGAGGTGGACTTTGAGCTGATCCCAATACTCCCTGGGCTTTATGCACGCCAGTGGCTTCCCATTGCAGTTAGAATAAAACGCGGATTTCCTGCTCCGGACTACAAGGCCTCATGCAGAGGCTCTCAACAGAGGAAAACATAAATAAAAAAGTAATTAACTCAGTGCAGGGCTCCCACACCCCAGAGGCCTGGGGTGGAATCTAAGCCCTGGTATTTTATTAGGCCATTAAATATGGAATATCCAATTTCAAATCAAAAGCTTATTGCATCTGAAACAAGAAGCAGCACAATTAATCAAAGTACGAGTGTAAACTAGCAATGCAGCTTTGCCATCTTAACGCAGCTTGTTTACGCCGGGCAGCGGAGAGCCCTGGAGAGCCAGTGGCCATGAAATCTCGAAGGCGTTGTCCACGACTGGTTGAGAATTGAATATTTCTCCCTGCAAGAAGTGACCCAAAGCCCGGAAGAGGTGGTGGTCAGCTGGTGCGAGGTCTGGTGCCAGGCTGTCTACAAGGGTCATCTCCTCCAGTCCTGAGACAGGGAGTGGGACCCCGACTTACAGGGGGAGAACAGGCTCGGAGAGGAGACTTGCCCAAAGCCCCACACCTGAACCAGGAGTCGAACCCAAGCCTCCCTCCAGAGAGCCTGTCCATCGTCCCCTGAGGTGCTCTAATGACAGCTCTCCTAGAATCCGGGTGCGCCGGGACTCAGCCAAGAGAAAGCAGTCACTGACGGGAGAGGGTTGCAAGTTGGGAATGTATTTATTTTTCTTTTAAAAAAGTCTCTCTGCTGTTATTACTCCAGTGAACATGTAACCCTTCCACAGATAGATTTGTACAAATTACATGGCCAATGTTGATTTTTCCCCTGGGGATAGTCTCCCCCCAGAGAAGCTACAGGTGACTGTGTCAAGGGGCCTGGAGCATTTTGGCTTCTTGCAGCGGATTTGCCCCCCAGCCCCACTCGGGGCCACTCAGCCCCCTGCTCTGCTGTGCTGGGAGGATCCAGAAACACCAGGACAACATACCAGGAGGCCAGGAGAGCCCAGAGGAAGTGGGGAGGTCGGAAAGCAGTGCAAGGTCACGGCAGGAAACAGGACTGGATGGCTGGCTGGGGGTGGGGGGCTGTTTGAATTGCATGTGCATTCCCTCCACCCACAGAGTGTGTGTGTGCGTGTGTGCATGCACACGCGTGCACACACCTGTGTTTGATGGGCTAGGACAGAGTGGACGGTTTTTCAGCTTATATGTCCGTAGTACAATTCGACACTTTTTTTTTAGACACAGAATCTCGCTGTGTCACCCAGACTGGAGTTCATTGGTGTGATCATAGGTCACTGTAACCCCAAACTCATGGGCTTAAGTGATCTTCCCGCCTCAGCCCTCTCAGTAGCTGGGACTACAGGTGTGCACCACCAACACGCCTGGCTAATTTTTTTTTTTTCATATTTTTAGAGTCTGGGTCTTGATATGTTGCCCAGGCTGGTCTCAAACTCCTGGCCTCAACTGATCCTCCCTCCTCAGCCTCCCAAAGTGCTGGGATTACAGAGAACCACTGCACCTGCTCAATCTATTTTAAACCATGAACATTTATTACTTTCATATAAATCAAATTCAGTAGCAAAGAACAAAAGCCTTTGCAAATTCGATAGGTGAGCAGTACTTAGATCTGCATTCCTTTAATTTCTGGAGAGGTTGCACACTGTGCAAATGTTTCTGTACCATCTGCATTTTCTCTTGGAGTCTGCTGCCAGGGAGCAGTGTCTGGAGGCGGACGGATCTGTCTTCACTTCCTGGCTCTGCCAGTTACTGTCAGGTGACTTAATCTATGTCTTCCTTGTCTGTATATTGGAGATACAGGCCGAGTATCCCTCATCCAAAATGCTTGGGACCAGAAATGTTTGGATTTTTTCAGATTTTGTAATATTTGCATATACATAATGAGATATCTTGGGGATAAGACCCAAGTCTAAAACACAAAATTCATTTATGTGTTATATACACCTTATACACATAGCCAGAAGGTAGTTTTATATATTATTTTTAATAATTTTGTGCATGAAACAAAGTTTATGTACATTGAACCGTAGCGAAAGTGTTAGGTGTGGAATTTTCTACTTGTGTCGTGTTGGCACTCAAAACATTTCAGATTTTGGAGCATTTTATACCTTGGATTTTTGCATTAGGGATGCTGATCTCATAGGGTTGCTCAAGGATTAATTAAAAAATTCACATAAAGCCTCAGTCTCCTAGGAAGCATTCCAATGTTAATTAAGGAAGAGAGAAAACAGCTTTGGCAAGGGGGAGGGGTGCCAGGCTGGGGGAGGGGCGCCCAGGGAGCCACACAGCTGACTCAGGGCCACACGGAGAGGGCCTCCTGTCCCCGGCTGGACAGCCGGCCCCAGGGCGCCCCAGTGGGAAATCACTGCAGGTATCAGACCCTTCCTTCCCAGAATCCTCCTGTACTGAACTCTAATTCTAGGCAGTTATTAGTATTTTTAGCAATTCACCTTAATCATCTCTTTCCAAAATTCTCAACTTAATTTTCATAGAAACAACTCTCCCTTTGGAACGAGATTTGGGTTTATGTATTTAATTAAGTTTCATAATTATAATAACAGGAGCGGCAATATAAACTGGTATGGGAACAGATCCAAGTAACTCCGGGGAAGCCTGCAACTTAGTGGGGAGAGGAATGCTTGAAGCCTAGGAGGTTAATGTTTACTGTGCCCATCGGTCACCTGGGGATCTGGTTAAAATGCGGATTCTGACTCAGGAGGTCTGAGGTGGGGCTCACACGCCCTGCTGTTGGCACAAAGGGCCAGTTGATACGGGGAGGGAGAGCGTGTTCTGGCAGCAACAGGGAAGAAGCTGCTTGTGTCCCCAGGAGAACAGTGACATGTGGGTTAGCAGAGGTTGCCGAAGAACTTCCACTGTGACTAACACTAGTTTACAAAGCAATTTCACATATACTATCTCATTTAATGTTCTCAGTATCACAGGGTGTTGTTTTGATCCTTCCCTGCCCCTCCTTTTCCACCAAGGACTGAGGATTTAAGACTCAGAAGGACAAAGCCGTTTGCCCAGGGGCACCCGGCTATCCTAGCAGAGCTGGGGCTGGACCCCAACCACACGCGACTCCAGAGCCCGTGCTTGTTCCTTCGTTACGCGGAGCTCACCTCGAGAACGTGGAGAGCCTGAGTCCAGCCCAGGAAGCAGCCTGTGGATGTCACCTCCGCCCGCCCGGTGTGTGGCAGCTGGTCACTCGGGGTTTGCCGTCCAGCCTTTGCCGAGCCCTGTGCAGAGGTCAGGTGATCTCTATTTCTTTGTTTTTGCTCCTTTCTTTGGAAGCCTCCCTCCTGGATCTCCAGCTTCCTGTTTCAGTCTGGACTGGGTGGCTCTTTTGGCCTCCTAAGCAGCTGTGATTCTGGAATTTTCCTTTGCTATTTTCTGGGGCCTCCTTTCATCCCGTGTCTGTGTTGGATCACCTGTCTCTTAGTTCCGCTGTCTTTCTCTTTCCTGGGTTCCTTCCTCATTTTGGTGGAGCACAACCTCCAGTCACTTTCCAAAGAAGAGTGCATAGGAGGTAAATGTTTTGAGACCTTGCGTGTCTTAAAATGTCTTTATTCCGATTTGTCACACTTGATTTCCAGTCAGGGAGTTGAACTCTACGTTGGAAACCATTTCCTCAGAATTTTGGAGGCATTGCTCTGTTGGCTTCCAGTTTGTAGCACTGCTGGAGAGAATTCTGTTGCTAATCCAGTTACAGAGTCTTCAGGACCATTTTTCTTCCTTCCCTAGTAAATCTGGAAACAGTTTTCTCTATTATCCAAGAGTTCTGGCAGATGTTGTGTCTTGGTGCTGGCCTTTTGTGTGCTGTCTGCCAGCAAACCCTTTCAATCTAGAAAGCCATGTGCTTTGGGGCCTGAGAAAATTCCCGTATTTAATATTATTTATTTGATAGTCTCTCCTCACTTTTCTCTGATCTCTCTAGGTCTCCCATTTTTTGGATGTTGAATTTATGGCATTTTGCGATACGGACAAGTTTTTGCTTTTCACGTAGGCATATCTATAAACGTTTTTCCTGCAGATTTTGCTGTTGATTTCATCTTTAACATATCCTTCCCAACCCCAAAGTTACATAACCAACTCCATTTTTAATGTCGGCAATAGCAATTTCATAATAGAGTTCATGCTGTTTTAATTCATCTAAGTTCACTGCAGGCAGCAGAAGTGTTTATTGGATAAATAAAGGAACGAAATGATTTATTGATTAAAAAAAGAAAAACAACTCTTGTAATTCATTTTATGCAACATTTTATTACCAGCAAGGATTCTGATTTTTAAATGTGGAAACAAGCATCTTTGTTACAAAAGTCAATAAAATACATGAAACAATTGTTAAAGGACGAAAGCAGCAAAAGCCCTTGAACACTCAGCAAACACAGCAGAAAAGCAGGCAAAGTTTTCAGACTGTTTCCAGACATGAGAATACGGAACATTCACTGCTAAAACAATGGCATGAAAAAGGAGAAAAAACTCGATTTTAAAGAAGAAAATAGCCAAGGCAGTAACTGAGCTGTAGAGTCAGGGGTGGTGGAGAGACACGAAGCAGGTGGGTTGGCGCCAGGATAAGGCCGGGCCAGGCGGGTGTGCTGGCTCACACTTCCAGCCCCAGCTGGACTCAGACAGCAGTCTTCTGGGATCCCTCAGGCGCCACCAGTCAGACGTGACCCCTGCCCTCCGGGAGTTCACGGGCTGGAGGTGAAGACAAAATTTGACTGCAGATAGTAACGTGATAGCCGTTACTAAGGGTCCCTTTGGAAATCAGCCTGGCTCTTGGCAACTGGCACTTAGTGGCGTTCGTCGGTCGGTCCCTAGTGAGGGGAAGTGGCCCTCCCGGCAGGTAGCTGTTCGCCAGACTTAGAAACAGCCCTAAAAGCAGGAGCCTGACAAGACAGATCCTCCGATGACAGCCCCAGTCGGGGATCTGAGGGGGCAGTGGTGTGGGGGGTTGGGGGTCCAGGCACGGGAATTGGGCCAGTCCTGGCCTGAACACCTCCAAATGTGGACCTTGGGCAAGCTACTCAACCTCTCTGTGCCTCAGTTTCTCCATCCCTAAAATGGGGAGAGTAATATCTACTTCCTGCTGGGAAGAGGATTACATGGACTCTGCACGTGAGGCGTGCTGTTACCACACGGATACCGCACTCGCTCACTCTCAAATCCTCATTCTTGCCGCCCACGTGCCAACTGAAAAGGCAGCACAAGCCGATCTCGGCCTTTGTTCCGTCAGCTGACTGATGGCTCCCAGATCTCAATGCGGATAATTACCAGGACTCTCCCTCCTGGCGTGGGGGCAGGCCACCCTCGCAAGCTGCAGAGCAGCTGTGCCCATGGCATTGGCAGGCCGTGGTGTTCCAGAGAATGGGCATAGATTGAAAACACCCGTGTCTCCAGGGCATCCAGAGCAATGGCTGATCAGGCCCACGGTGGCAGCTCAGTGTCCTCTTCCAAGCCAACCATCCTGTGCTTTTCCAAGGCCAGCTCCTACTCAGCCAGTTCCATCCTACGGCAGGGGGGAGGGAGGGGGTCAGGGCATCCTTGTTTAGCAATCTGCAACCTAAACTAGCATTTCCAATTATTCTGCAATCCTTGCAAGTTATTGGGGTGAAAGTGTCCTACTAAAAATAATGCTTTTAACTTGGCAATACTTGTCTGTCACAGTTACAAATGCACATGCCCTTGACAGCAATCCCAGTCCGAGGACTTTATTCTACAGATACACTCACACAGGATGGTGGATAGTCACAGCAAGAGATTGGAAACGCCTTTAACACCCATCGGTAGGGGAAGGGGATAATGCCATGCCCATATAGTGAAACATCAATCACGCAACATCTGCTCGAATACTGAAAGCAGCTGTTGAACACACATCGTATGCCAGCCACCGTTCTGAGCGCTCAGGATACGTTAGTGAGCAAAACAGATTCCCTGCTCCACGGAGCTCACGTTCCGCTTTATGTGCCACAAGCTGCTCAGAGGCTGCAGCAGATCCGTAACTAAGGAAATGGAGCCATCTCCAAGCTATATTGTAAATGGGAAAAAAAGCCAGATAGAGTGTGTATATGCCAGTGTGTGTATACAGTGTGTCTTTGTGTTTGCATAACATTTTTCTGGAAGGACTCACGAGAAACTGAAACAGTCATGCTCCAGAGAAGGAGCATTGAGGGGTCGGGTCAGGTTTGGGGGGTGGTGGTGGAGAATTTTTGGTGTTTGTGAAGTTTGCTTGTTTGTTTGTTTGAGGTGGGATCTCACTATATCAGCCTGGCTGGGCACTAACTCCTGACCTCAAGCAATCCTCCCATCTCGGCCTCCTGAGTAGCTGGGACTCTGGCAACAAGCCACCTGCCCGGCTAGTTGCCCTGCCTGGATTTTTATCCTGTGCTGTCTTACCACAAAGCACAAAGTGAAACGTAAAGGCTTTTACTCTGCCGAGTCCGTCCAAATCCTTCTTTGATCCTCTAGACCAGGGTTTCTCAGCCTTGGCACTGAGGACATTGGGGCTGGGTCATTCTTTGCTGCAGGTGGCTGTCACATAGCGGCATCCCCGGCCTGTATCCACTCGATGCCAGTAGCACCTTCTCCCTGTTGTGACAATCAAACATGTTTCCAGACACGGAAAGAATTCCATGCAGGCAAAATCTCCCTGGTTAGAACCACTGCTCTGGACGACCTGTGAAATAGGGAGTGGGAACCACTGTCTCCATTAGACAGACAAGAAAGCTGAGGCCCAAAGAGCTTTTATTTTATTTTTTAAAATTATGTGCCTCATTTTTCATTGTTATCTCTTCATTTATAATTTTAAATACACAGCACTCTGCTGCACTTTCCTGTCTTTTAAACAATCTATAAATATAAAAATGATATTGAGAAGCAGAATACAGTTTCTTTTAAAGTTTCGATCAGTTTTAGCCACATTAAATCTTAGTGGAGATGATGAGTCATATAGCATAATAATTATTTAAGAAATAAATGAAATAATTTTTATCAAGATGCTAGGGGAAGACTCACTAATTAGATACTTGACATTCTGAACAATGACATCCAACATGTTAAAATATCAGATCTCCTGCTTGGTTCCAAATGTACACTTTGCCCCCCACAGTTTGGACTTGGGTGGTCTCGTTTTTTTCCAGTTAGATTGTTAGTAGCCTCGTCAGGGCAGGACTAAGCCTTATCTCTTGTACCCGTGGTGTCTGGTTCCTGAGGAGGTTACGAAGGCACCCAGCAGGACGTGGACAGAGTGAAGACCGGGCCCTGGCACATGGGAGGAGGCAGGTAGGGACTGTTGTCCGCCGCGGGGTTTGGAAACACAAACTCCAGGGCTGCATTTCAGAAAAGCCTCTGATCAGCGGTTTGGCTTTGGCGGTTTGCCAAAGAATCAAGGGAGGCAGATTGTGGTGTTGGCCGGCAGGGCGGTGCATCCCCCCCAGACGCCCTGGCTCTGCCCTGTGCGGGGGCTGGGATCACAGAGACCAGGGAGACAGGACCTCAGCGTCGGGTGTGTCGGGGCCGGCGGACCCGCGTGTGGACACGGCAGGCTAGTGTGCTGTTGGTGGGGTGGCGAAGGTGCTCTGGGAACCCTGAGCACGGGGTCAGGGAATATATCTGGAAGGGGCGACATATAGGCTGGCCCTGAAGGGACAAGTCTCAGGGACACCAAGTCTGTGCCCATCTTTTCCCTTTCACCTTCATACGACTGGCTCCTTCTTGTCATTCTGGCCTCGCAGCTCAAATGCCACCTCTTCAGGGAGGCCTTCCCTGACCACCCGTGGACAGTAGACTCTCGTCACTCCCAACTTTATTTTCTTCAAAGCGCTCTCGGTGGCTGGTCTTGTCTACACACCTGTCGACCTGCCTGTAGCCATGACCTCCTCCCAGAGACCTTGGCCACCTGTTCCCAGCTGTGTCCCCAGCGCCCTGGGTCTGCGCGAGTGTGAGGAGGGCAGAGCGAGCTGTGGGGAGGGGGAGCATCTCTAGAAGGCACTGGGCGGTCAAGGTGGGAAGGGCTGCGGCTCTGACACCAGGATGGGGATGGAGGAGGGGCTGTGGCCTGGGGTGCAAAGGGGACAAGGAGGAATCTGGACGACACTCTGGAGAAGTTAGAGAAAGGAACAGATGTGAGGGGTTGGAAGTAGAGGGACCCCAGTCCATGGAAGGGTACTATCAGTTTTTTTTTTTTTTTAAAGTGACAGGGTCTCTTTATGTTGTCCAGGCTGGTCTCAAACTCCTGGCCTCAATCTATCCTCCCGCCTCGGACTCCCAAAGTGCTAGGATTAGAGAATGCTTTTAGACTGAGGGCTAAACTTTCCCATGGAGACTAAGGAAAGGGGGGAGCCCTGGAGCAAGCCCCCCTTGGGGAGGCAACAGGGGAGGGGACCACAGAGCTCTGGTGGAGGCCTTTGTCTCCAACTGCTGGAGGTGCCTGCCCCATTGTGTCCGGAGGGAGGGAAGAGTGAGTGGGTGCCAGTTACAGACACTTGTTGCGTGGGGCGTGCGTGTGGTAGGATGTGGTGGCCTGAACTGTCCCTGTCACTGGCCATCGAGACCAGCTGCTGTAAGGGGCAGCGGAGAAATGGAAGGTGGTTGGGTAGGGGCCCGGGGCCAAGGTGAAGCCGGGAGGAGCTGGCGGGTGGGCGGAAGAGGGAGCTGACAAGGGGCTGGGGGAGAACAGCACAGACCGTGCTGGTGAGGGTGGGGCGCTTCTGGCGAGGGATGGCACGGCCTAGCTGTGGCCATGAGACCTGCGGCTGAGGTCACAGGAGGTCACAGAGGAGGCCACTGGGGACAGTGGAGGCAGCGGGCGCCCAGGACAGCAGGTTCGAGGTGCAGAGGGAGCGGAAGCAGAGAGATGCAGAGATGCGCGGAGACGGGGCAGCGAGGAGGGAAGGGGAGTCGCGCAAAGGCGGGCCGGGAGAGGGGGAGGAAGCTGACCACAGCGTCCCGTCGCCAGGGACAAGGCAGGACGAGCCGGCGTCCTCGGGAAGGCCGGTTCAGTGCAGGCAGGAGGCCGGAGTGGAGCGGGAGTGCTCTCCGGAGGGGCTGCCGGGACACGCAGGGCAGGGGAGCCGGAGGCCGAGCCAGGGCCGGGCCGGGAGGACAGATGGCCTGGGACCCGAGGGGGCTCGGCCTCCAGGCTCCCGGGCCCTGAGAAAGCGGGGCTCTGGTCGGGAAAGGCCGCCGCGTCTCCGCCTTTGCGGGCAGGCCTGCCGCGGCTCGGGCGAGCCGAAGGGCGCCTCCTGGAGCTCAGATGGGGACGGGGCAGAAATTCCGGAAATTCCAGCCTCTGGGGGGCCTCTGAGGGTCCCGGTCAGGCAGGCCCCGCCAGCACCCGCCGCCAGGGGGCGCGCTCGACCCGATGGGCGCTCGGACGTCCGTCGGGGGCGCCGGCTGGTCCGGGACCCCGCCCCGCGCAGTGGGCGGGGCAGATAAGGGGCGGGGCAAGGATCCGGGGGCGGGGCAAGGAGCAGGAGGCGGGGCGGCCAAGGGGCCGGGGCAAGAGGCCGGAGGCGGGGCGGGGCGGCCGGGGGCGGGGCAAGGAGCCGGGGGCGGGGCGGCGCTCCCTCCCTCCCCCACCCTCCCCCGTCCCTTTCTTCCTTTCTCTCCGCTCGCTTGTCCCTGCTTTGCCTCCGCGGCCGCCGAGGGGGCGGGCGCCGCAGCCTTTGTTGCCCGCCGGGCCGGAGCCGGGCCGGACGCGGGAGCTGCACGCGGGCCAGGCATGTCCTGAGCCGGACCCGGACCGCGCAGCGACCGGACGGGACGGACCAGAGCGTGCGCGCGGGGTCGCCCGGCCATGCCCGGCGGCCCGAGTCCCCGCAGCCCCGCGCGGCTGCTGCGCCCCCTCCTCCTGCTGCTCCGCGCCCTGGCGCTCGGCGCCCCCGGACCCGCACCAGGTGGGTGGCCGCCCGCCGGCCCGGCCCGCCAGCCCCGGCTGAGCCCCTCGTCCCTTTCGCCGACCCGGTGCCGCCCCGCGGTTAGGGACGGGCTGGGGCGGCCGGCCGGGGCGAGGCCGCGCCTCTGGGGACCCTTCCCCAGCCCGACCCTCTGTCGCCGGGCACGGCCGGTCCCGCTCGGGCTGCGGGGCCCCGGGCGCGGCAGGGCAGGGCGCGCATCTCCCGAGCGGCCCCGCGCAGGACTCGGCTTCCCGCGCTGCCGCGGGCGGGGCCGGGTGGCGGGTCCACGCGGGCCCCTCACCGCCCCCGGCCCGGCCCCGCCCGCGCATCTGGGCTCGCGAGGCCCTCGCACTTCCTGCCTCGCCCTCCCCCAGCGCGACGGCGCCGGCGGCGGAGGGGGCGCGGGAGCTTCTTCCCCGCCCGGGCTGACCCCCGCCCGCCGCCGCCGAGCCTCGGCCGGTCCAGGCTCTGGTTCGGCCGCGACCTGCCCCGCAGCCGAGGGAGCGGGGGACCCGGGCCGGGTCCGACGGGGGCGGGCGGGGGACGGGGGCCGCCGGAGGGGCGACGAGGCCGGGTGGGTGGCCGAGAGCGGGGCGCGGGGGCGCGGGGCGTCCGCCCGGGTTGCGGTGGGCCTGCTTCCCGGGATGGGGTCGACCCGCCTCCCCAGTGCGGGGATCGTGGCTAGAAAAGCGTCTGGGCCGGAATGTGGGGGACGTTTAAACCCGTTGAGGGGAGCAGCTGATGAAAGCAGCGTTTTAGGGAGCTTTGGTCTGGCAGCGATGAGCAGGGAGTGGAGAGGAAGCGAACATTTAGTGAGCACCTACTGCGTGCCCGCCTGTTTCTCATCATCTCCGCAGCCCTGCAAGGCAGGTGATGGAAAGTCCTTTTATGGACGAGGAGACAGGCTCAGAGAGTGGATGACCCCCTGGGGCTGGAGTCCTGGCTTTCTGGAGGAAACCGGTGTTTTCCCACTGCCCAGGATGAGGATGAGCCTGGTGATGGGACTGAGGGAGCAGGAAAGCTGTTCCCCCAGGAATGAACTTGGGTTCCGGCCCCCTGGCAGCTGTGGGAAGCGAGGGGGTGGCCCAGCTGGTAGGATTCTCAGTGTCAGCTGCTTAGTGCAGGGCAGAGTGGTCACCGTGTAACGGCCATTATTTGTATTAATCTGCCAGGTAGACCCAGCAGGGCCAGCGGTCCTTGGTGGACTTGCAACTTGGACCTGCTGTTTGGGGGTGGGGGCAGGCCAGACTCCCTCCCCCACCTGCTCTGGGCACAGCCTCCCCAGGGCGGAGCGTCTGTCTCTAGTGTCCAGGGCCCTCCCCATTCCGCACTCACTCAGGACTCCGGTTGTGGAGGGTGCTGACCTCTTTGACATTGTCTTTCTTTGGAGCCTAGGACCTAAGCCTGGGGCTCTTCCCGCCGAATGCCACCCTGAGACCAAAGGGCACACCCTGGGCTCACTTTTAGGAAAATGTATCCTGGCTTTTTCTCCACCTGTGACAAACCCAGGGACTCCCTAGGGTTGCTGGGACTGGGGCCCAGTCAGGTCTTCCCCCACCCCCATGCCGCACTGCACACGGGAGCTCCGTGCACACACACACTCCTGCACCGGGAGCGTGCACAGGGCCTCACGAGGAGTGCGTGTTTCACTCACATACGCCGTCCTGGCTTACTTTCCTCTGTGGCGTGAGCTGCAGGTCGTTTGAAGGGCTGGATTGCAACTTGGGTTCTTAACAGGGAGGTGAGGTGAACGCCGTGTTGGCATTTCTCTGGCAGAAGCACCACAAGGACAGTTCTGTCGCCCAGGGGTGATAGTCAAAGTACTTAGCTCCCAGGGGGGCAGGAGCTCAGTCCGGTCAGGGCAGACTCAGCCATGAACTGCTGCCGTCCTGCTGTAGCTTTAGCGGGACAGGCTCAGCTCTGTGCCGGTACCGACGGTTTGTTCAAGGCACGGGACTGGCAATTACCACTTGCTGGCATGGGAGGTGCTGGTTTCAGCCACGAACATCTCTACCAGGGCAACTGTAGGCATCAGTGAGAGAAAGTTATTTCGTTTCTTACTCGCCCCTCCTGCCCTTAAAATTATTTACTTATTCATTTATTTTTTTAGAGACAGGGTCTTACTCTGTCACCCAGGCTGGAGTGCAGTGGTGAGGTCATAGGCATGCATGCCTGACTAATTATTTTTTTTATAGAGATGGGAGGCGGGTCTCGAACTTCTGGCCTCAAGTGATCTTCCCACTTCCTGAAGTGCTGGGATTACAGGTGTGAGCCATTACACCTGGATACAAATATTTTAGTGGCAAAACAATACAAGTTCATTATGAAAAAATTAATATTGAACAAAACAAGAAAATAAAAATTATTGCAAAGTGGCAATATCCTATAAGTCTTTATTTTTTCTTTTTGATTAAAAACATTTTATTAAACCATTAGGCAAAGAGATAAAATGAGTTTTTAAAAAAATAGATAAATATACTTTAGAACTTTTTTTGCTAATTTTCGATGACTTAGCTCACATTTGCTATGTGCCAACTATTGTCGTAAGCACTTACATACTAACTCATTTAATTCTCACACGTGACAGAGATTAGGTATAATTGTTACCATCCTTGTTTTACAGACGGGGAAACTGAGATTCTGAGTGGTTGAGTATTTACCTGTGGTCTTGCAGCTGTGTATAGCAGAGCTGGGATTCAAATTCAGGCCGGCTCTAGAGAACACTAACCCGAATGCTTTTTACCTGCAGCTCAGCTCTACTTAGCCTTGCTCACATTTTTGAACTTCATAGGACGTTTTTTTGTGACTCACCTTGAATTTCTATCTTGCAATGTTTGCCCAAGGTCTGCAGCAGGGATTCTCACCCAGAGTGCACACCCGCGTGCGGGGCTCCTCCCCAGGGACGCTTCTTCCAGCTCCTGGGGCCGTTGCTCCCCGGTGGTTGATTCCTCAGCCACATGCGTGCACTTGAGGACAGCACCGTGGCCTAAACGTGTGTCCTGTAGCTCCCGCAGTTGAGAACTTCAGGGCTGGCTGGCGTCAGCGCCCCCGACCATCGCGTGTCTCTCGCTGGTTGGCTGTGGTTGTCCTTCCCTGGACCAGCGTGCGCACCCAAAGCAAAGCCCTGGAGTTGTTGCTGTTGCTTCTCCGTCTCTGTTGTTTTCATCACCTCAGCCTGGGCTCCCCTCCTTGTTTTCTGGCCTGGAGTCTCTGCCCAGAAGAGGAAACTGAGGCTCAGCAATAGGAAATGACCCAGGTCATACAACCATTCGGTGGCCCGGTTGGGACCTGGGGCTGGGTCTTTCTGCTGGCAAAGGCTGTGCTCTCGACCGTGGGTTACTGTCTCACCCCGCCATGTCTCATTGCCTGAAACACACTCCCGGGCCGAGACTAACTTCTGGCTGCTGTTCTCACTTCTAGCTTTTCCCCACTTCCCTGATGGTCTGTCAGACCGTGCCTACCACCCAGACGCCCTCCTCATCGCCACAGTTGAATTTGTCTCCCCTTGTTAAGTGACATCTCACCTCACGTGCACCTTCTTTTTTTTGAGACAGAGTCTCACTCTGTCGCCTGGGCTAGAGTTCCGTGGCGTCAGCCTATCTCACAGCAACCTCAAACTCCTGGGCTCAAACGATCATCCCGCCTCGGACTCCCAGAGTGCTGGGACTACAGGTGTGTGCCACCATGCCTGGCTAATTTTTCTATTTTTAGTTCTTTGGCCAATTTCTTTATATTTTCAGTAGAGACGGGGGGGGCGGGTGGTCTCACTGTTGCTCAGGCTGGTCTCCAACTCCTGACCTCGAGCGATCCTTCTGCCTCGGCCTCCCAGAGTGCTAGGATTACAGGTGTGAGCCACCGCGCCCAGCCTCAGGTGCACCCCCCTTGGTGAAGCTTTTCTTCACCCCGGCCGTCCATGTGGTGCCCCCTCCCCGTGCTTCAGCCTCCTCAGCGCTGCCAGAGTTGGGGCTTGTGTGCCCTGGGCCCAAGGCTGGTGTCTCACGCTTTTCCTGGACTTTGGAGCACTTAATGCTGTCTCACCCTTAGTAACCAAGAGTTGCAGACCAAATGCCATGGACCAGGCAGGTGACAAATCAGCAAATAAGGCTGGTACGGAGACAAATTTTCCTTGAAATCTCGTTTGCCCAGTTTCGTTAGAGACTCAGTTATTTGCTGAGTGAGAGAAAACACAGGCATGATGCCCAAGGGCAACCCACGCGCAGCCAGGGTGTTGGGACGCAGTGGGGGTGGTGAGGACGGCGGTGTCCCGCGGAGCGCAGCCCTCTCCAAAGGGGATTCACTGCTTGACTCCAGAACCTTCTGCCAGGTGGGAGTTTAGGCCTGACGTGGATGGATGATAGATTTTTTCCAAGGAAAGCTGACAATTGAGACTTTTTTTGCAAGGTCATGTGATTCTAAAACGTCGGTGATTGATTAAAGTGTTTTTCAATATTTGTGGCAGCCAAAACAAAGCCCCCCGAAATCGACAAACCGACGAAAACAAGTCCGCAGGCTGTAGCTGTGGAATCATCGTCCCAAATGCCCTTGTTAGGTTGTCAGAGCAAGAAAGCTCCTTAAATCATCCAGCCCAGTGGCTTCCCAAGGCCAGCCCCAAAAGAGCTACATGAGAATCCCTGGGAAAGTCCAGAAAAATATAGACAATACAGATTCTGGGCCCCTGTGCCCTGGAAGTGTGGAGTCGGAATCTCGGCTGGGTCCCGGCACCTGCAGTCTGTCCACCGCTGCTCGTGACCAGCCAGGTCTCTCCCAGGGGGGTCCGGGGGGTCTCCTAACTCCTGGCGATCACAGCGCCCTGAGGCTCGTGTGGAAACGCAGCTTCCGAGTCCCTAGTTCTGGTTTCCTGGAGGTGCTGATGTAGTTAGTCCGGGATGGAGCCCGGGAATTTGCTTTTAAAAAATTCTTACCCGTGAAGTCTGGAAAACCCTTGCACTTGGGCCCCCCCGAAGCTCAGGGATGGGGAGGACTTGCTCAGAGCCACACAGCCGGTCACCCCAGCCAACCGGCCTTGTGACTCTCGGAAAAGGCTCTTTGAGGCCTGGACTGCTGGGGCAGTTGTGGGCAGAGGGAGATGTCCTCAGCGCGGGGCACGCCACCGGCGAGTGTGGCTTCTGTAGCCTGGCTAGGATGCAGCCAGCCGTGGCAGGCAGCGGCCGAAGGAGCCGTGGTGGGGCGTCTGCAGGGTACCCAGGCATTCGCATGGGCCCAGGGGTCACGGTCATGGACAGCCAGGATCCCAGGAGTCGCTCTGGGCAGGACCTGGAGCTGGGAGAAACCCCGGATCGGCGAGTGTCCTGACTGTGCTCCTCAGAGGCTAGGACCTGCGAGGAGGGGACAGCGGGGACAAAAGCATGGCCTCGGGTTCCCACACCACCCCTCGTCAGCCCCACCGCTCGGATGTGTGGACGCGTCCACACGAGATGTATGTTGAAGACCAGGCCTGGTGGCCAAAGAAGTTTGAAAACTTGATCTAATCTAACCCCTTCACATTAAGAATGGGGAAACTGAGGCCCAACAAGGAATGGACTGCTGAGAACATAGAGCACTGTTACTGAGGAGATGGAAGACATTAGAGAGACTTGGATCCCGGTCTCAGCTCTGCCACCCTCGCTGTGTGCTTTAGGTCAGTCTGTCACCCTCTCTGAACTTCCCTTTGCTTTCTCAGGAACAAAGCAGACTAGAGAGCTGACTGCAGGTGTCCTAGCCTGGGGTCCACAGCCTGAGGGACCATGAATTCAAGGGATCCATGAACTTGGATGGGAAAATATTATATATTTAATTT
The DNA here is from genome assembly GCA_963575035.1 of Avahi laniger. Classification (NCBI taxonomy): domain Eukaryota; kingdom Metazoa; phylum Chordata; class Mammalia; order Primates; family Indriidae; genus Avahi; species Avahi laniger. The sequence continues at coordinate 37,795 of CAUYSK010081488.1, forward strand.
TTCTAACCTCTAAATGAAATTTAGCATTTCCTGAGATTGTGAATAGTATTAACAAAGCTCAATAGTATTAATAGCACCTGTGATTTTGTTACCAATAGAAAAGAACAAAAATTTTTCTATCTCATTACAGTTGTTGCAGGTATCTTGGAATAAGGTTTACGCTCATCACTACTTCAGAATTACCGTAGTTAAATTTGCCACTAGATTGTGTTTAAAGCAGTAATAAAGGACCACATAATTCCACACCCACCTTTTAATTTCAATAACTGTATTTCAGTATAATCAATTTCCCTGGTACTCTTATGTATTTTATTTTATGCATTTAAAACATTATTCTGAGAACAGAGTCTGTGGCAAAACGAGCCCAGCCTTACTGGGAAACCCAAGAGGTCAGAGCAACGGGGAGAGGGTTTTCCAAACTGCAAGGGCCTGAGCAGAGGTCTGCAGATGTTTCCCATCCCTGGAAGCTTTCTTCAGCAGAAACCAGAGCTGCTGCACTGACGTGGTGGTGGTAGGGGCCAGGGAGCCCCGCCTGGGTGGTCTTTCTCCATCTCGCGAGACACTTGCAGAACTCACAGGCACCTGAGAACACGTTTTTAAATCCACCAGGCTAGTGACGGTCATAACTCTCCTCACTGCCCTCAGTAAGCGGGGCCGGGCCCACTGTGCGTTGAATGGCTCAATGCATTTAATCCTCCCGACAGCTTCCAGCGTGTAAATTCTCTAATTATCCCCATTATACAGTTTGATTCAGTAAATACCGAGAAATGACTCAGTTCCAGACGGTTTTTCCGGCGCTTAAATCTTCAACAAAGATTTGCCCTCCTACAGTTTACCTTGGGAGGAGAGGAAGAAAACAGACAAATAGGAGGCTCACGCCTGTAATCCCAGCACTCTGGGAGGCCGAGGCGGGAGGATCACTTTAGCTCAGGAATTTGAGACCAGCCTGAGCAAGAGCGAGAGCGAAAGCTCGTCTCTACCAAAAATAGAAAAATTAGCTGGGCGTGGTGGCGTTTGCCTGTAGTCCCAACTACTCGGGAGGCTGAGGCAGGAGGATCGCTTGAGCCCAGGAGTCTGAGGTTGCTGTGAGCTAGGCTGACGCCACTGCCCTCTAGCCCAGGTGACAGAGCGAGACTGTCTGAAAAAAGAGAAAGACAAAGAAAAAGTAATGAAACTGTAAGTGACGCCGTGTGTCAGAAGTGCTACGGGGGAAGTAAAGCCGGGAAGGGGATAGTGAGAGCCCAGGAGCTGCAATTTTAAAGTAAAGTGGTCGGGGAGGCCTCACCGAGGGGACATTTGAGCAAGGACTGAGGGGCTGAGGGGTTTAGGTGGAAAACTGAGCGAGGCAGGTTCCAGGTACGGGGCACAGCACCTGTGCACAGGCCCCAGCCAGAGCATGTCTGCGCTGTCGAGGCACCGCGGGGAGGCCAGCGGGCCCAGTGAGGGGAACTAGGAGGTGAGGTTGTAGAGGCCACCCCGCCCAGGGCCTCAGGCCGTTGCCAGAACTTTGTCTCTTGCTCTGAGCGACATGGGAGCCAGTGCAGGATTTTCAGCAGAGTGGGGCCGTGGTCTGACCGGGTCGGGAAGAATTCTTCCGGCTGCTACACCGACAGTAGACTTGGGGAGGGGCGGTCGAGGTGGGCGGAAGTGTTAAGAAGTCACTGCGGTAATGCAGATGGAGAAACTGAGGCACGGAAAGATGAGCTGGCAGAGAGCACGGGAGGGTCTGCATCCGGGCCCTCCGACCCCAGCCGCCCTCTGGTCCCCCGCCACTAGATTGGGACCGCGCTGTCGTGCTTCCCCGCAGGGCGCCCGGCCGAGGCCCGCGCGGCGCTGGACGTCGTGCACCCGGTGCGCGTGGACGCTGGCGGCTCCTTCCTGTCCTACGAGCTGTGGCCGCGCGCGCTGCGCAAGCGGGACGTGTCCGCGCCCCGCGCCGCGCGCGCCTTCTACGAGCTGCAGTACCGCGGGCGCGCGCTGCGCTTCAACCTGAGCGCCACCCCGCACCTGCTGGCGCCCGGCTTCGTGAGCGAGACGCGGCGGCGCGGCGGCCTGGGCCGGGCGCATATCCGCGCGCGCGCGCCCGCCTGCCACCTGCGCGGCGACGTGCAGGACCCCGAGCTCGAGGGCGGCCTGGCGGCCATCAGCGCCTGCGACGGCCTGGTGAGTGCGGGCGGCGGGGAGGGGTCGCCGGCCTTGCCTCGCCCTGGGGGGCTGGGCCCGCCTGGGCGGTGGCTCTGCAGAGTGGGAGTGACACGGGGACCTCCAGAACAGGGGTTGTCACAGTTCGGGGTGAGCCAGAGTCACGCGCAGACCTCCTCGAATCCCAGTGTTTGACAGGTGGCCCCGGGATGGGGCCCAAACACTTGCATTTCTGAAGACTTCCCAGGTGGTATTGGAGCCATGTCCAGAGGGCCCACTTGGAGAGCTGCTGTCTGGACCGAGTAACTCTGAAAGCAGTCTAGCCACCTTCCGCTAGGGCGTCAGCTGTGACTGTCCCTGCCCAGACCCCTTTAGGCCCTTCTTCTCCAGGACAGGACCCCTTGACCTTTAGCCCTTCTGCAGCGGGTGGTGAGAGCCCCTCCCAGCCCCCTGCCGGGCTCAGAGCTCCGGGAAAGCAGCCTCAGCCTCCCAGGCTGCCTGGCTTGCCAGCGACGCTGGCTACTGCTTGCGACTGGTTGTGTGCGGGTCAGAGCAGCTCCTACCTGGCAGGACAGGCCCCTTCTGCTTCTGGTTGGGCGACCAGCCCTGCCCTCCCAGCTCTGCTGGGCGGGATGTGGGAGGAGTGGGCACGTGTGCACACCCTCCACCATCTGCTGTTCCCGGAGGCCCCCAGCTTCGATCTCGCAGGCAGAAGCCAGGGCTGCGGTGGCACACAGCCTAGTGACAGGGCAGCCCACACCGCAGGCTGCTGAGTGTCTGGGCTTTGCAGGCCCATCTGCCTGGCAGAGTATCCTCGTCTGCGGAGCCTGCGCTCACGCATGGCTGATCCTACTGAGTTTGCGCAGCAGCTGCGCAGACGGCACGGTCCCGCCTTACAGACGAGGGCACAGGCTCAGACAAGCACTTGCCCAGGATCGCCTGGTCATCCCGCCGGGGAGTCTGCATCCAAACCAGGTCCCAGACCCCGGCGTGGATGCAGGGAGCACTCCAGGCTCCCTGCCCTGTGCAACCCAAGGGGCAGAATTGGTGCCGATGAGGGGAAGTCGGAGGGAGGTAACTCCTCCTTCCCCGTTGGGGCCCTGAGCTCCCTCAGGAGACGGTGGGCGCCCGAAGGTACTTCCCAAGGGCCCTCCCTTCCCTGGACTCTCTGAACACCAGTGGGTGCCCGAGACATCCCTGCCAGCTTCCCTTCTCTGGCGGGCACTAGGCCCAGGGGACAGGATGTCCTTATGGCTTTGGGCATCTGCATGGCTCGGGTGTGGGCAGAGCTGCCTTTGGAGTGATTCACTGTTCGGGGAGACTGAGGGCAGGTCAGAGTGCTGGCCAGCTGCGGGGGCGCGGGGGCTGGAGATGGCGGCATGCAAAGGGTACGCAAAATAGCCCCGAGGCCTGGGCATGGGCTGCCCGGGACTCTGCGGATGGAGCCGTCTTGTCAGATTTGGACGCAGACCCATTGCTTGCTCCTGATGGGATGGGCGTGTGGAACGGATCCGGGGGGCGGTGGCTTCTGAGCTCTACTTTGAAGCCTTTGGCTGGGTGAAATGGCAGGGAGGGACGCTCCGGGCAAAGGCCCAGTGGGAGGAGAGCGCAGTGTGCCTGGGATCCGTGGGGTGGCGGGAGCAGTGTGGGCTCGGCTGCAGGAGGGGCCTTGGGAGGGGCGGAAGGAGCAGCCGCTGCCAGCCCTGCCTGTGTGGCCCGGTGCTTCTTCCCCAGAAAGGTGTGTTCCAGCTCTCCGGCGAGGACTACTTCATCGAGCCCCTGGACGGTGCCCCGGCCCGGCCTGGCCACGCCCAGCCCCACGTGGTGTACAAGCGCCAAGCCCCCGGGAGGCGGGCAGAGCGGGGTGATGCCAGCACTCCGGGCACCTGTGGGGTGCAAGGTATGCTCCTCTGATGCCAGTTCTGGAGCCAGGGATGGGCCTGGCGATAGGAAAGGCCCTTTCTGGAAGCCTCTTTCGACATCCCCATGCTCAGCTCCCTTGTCCCAGAGGGATACAGAAAGACAGACACACAGACACATCACCAGAGCCGGTGCCCTTAAATGTGCCACCAGCCTGTGTCCTCTGCCTGCCAGGTGTGCCCAGCCAGTCCCTGGACTGACCCCCTCACCTGCCTCCCCCACTGCAGGGTTCCAGCTCTGCTCTTCCCCACCTTGGCCTGTGGCGCCTCTGCTACCCGCTCTTCCTTGAGTGCCCAGCCCGGCAGGGCCGCTGGCCAGGACCCCTCCCCTCCCCAGCCTGCTCCCACGCAGGTAACTGACCTCTGTGGCCGGGAGCTGGAGCGAGGTGCCAGCGCTGCCTCTGCGGAGCGGCCACCGTGCCGGCCCGTCCGGCCTGAGGAGCTGCCGCCAAGGGCTGCTGGGTGGGGGGCGGCCTGGCTGGCACTCCTGCCTCAAGCTGCCGCAGCAGGGACTCTGCTTGCTGGAGCAGATACCCGCGGAGGCGTGCTTCTTGGCCCCAGTTTCCAGCTTCACTGATGCGCTTCCTCTTCCGACCTGAGGCCGGCCTGGAGCAGAGGGCAAGACCCGGGCTGGACCTTGGCCAGCCTCCCCGCTGGGGGTCGGACCATGGGGCCTGCATGTGCTGGGCTGCACCAGCCCCAGTCGGGGGAATGACGCGGGCAGACGGGGCGTGTCCTGACACGGACGTGGCACTTCGCTGTGTTTACAGCCTCCATGTCGTTTGCCCCCAGGTCACCCTGGGAGTCAGATCAGCTTATTCCTGTTTAGAGTTAGGGAATCCCAAGATCAGAGAAGAAAATCCAGGCGAGGGCCACGCGTCCGGGGCGGCCCCGGAGGGGAATCCAGGCTCCTGGCCTCTGACCCGGTGCAGTTCCCCCGCCCCAGAGGGAGCGCGCCGTGGCATGGTCCACTGGTAGCTGACCCCTGCTGCCCGGGGCCCACAGCGTCCCTGGAGCCGGAGTCTCGCCGGGAGCGTTGGGAGCAGCGGCAGCAGTGGCGGCGGCAGCGGTCGAGGCGGCTACACCAGCGCTCGGTCAGCAAAGAGAAGTGGGTGGAGACCCTGGTGGTAGCTGACGCCAAGATGGTGGAGTACCACGGGCAGCCACACGTGGAGCGCTACGTGCTGACCATCATGAACATGGTGAGCCTGCGGCCGGCGGCCAGCCACGGGCGGGTGGGTGCAGGGCAGGAAGGCTGTTAGGCTGGACCCCAGACCCGGGCCCACACGCAGGCAGGAAGGAGGGTCTCCAAGCTTCTGAGTCCAGGAAGGGGTAGGGGCCTGGCTGGGGTTTCTAGGAGAGAGCCTGGGCTGAGGGCCACTGTGGGGGTGGCACAGGGTGTCGTGCCACCGTGCTGGCTCAGCCGGTGTTTGGAGGGGGAGGAGGAGGGGAGCCCGAGGCAGCCAGGACCCTGGGCCTGCCTGGGGAGCTCATAGCTAGTTGGTCCATCGTGCTGCCCTGAACAAACAGCCTCCTCCTTTGCGTCAGAACCTGCGCTAGATGCTCAAGACACAGACGCCCAGCCAGACAGCCCCTGTCTGAGACATCAGCACACGTCGGAGTCGGCAGGGCCTGTGTGGTCTGTTCCGCTAGCCCTGACCTAGACAAGTCACTCTCCCGTCTGAGCCTCAGTCTGCTCGTTTGGGATCCAGGCTTGGTGGCGGTACCCTGGGAGGTTGGCAACCTGCGCTTGACCCCCCCAGGACAGTTGAGGTAGCAGAGGCTTCAGGGGGTGAGCGACTTGCCAGGCTCACACAAGGCAGGGCAGAGCCGGTGGGAGCCCAGGGCCCGAGTCCCAGCTGGGCTGCCAGACTGGAGCTGCTGCAGAGCCAGCTCCCTGCTCCCGCCCTGGGGTGCAGGTGGGGGCCGCAGGCTGCCAGACCGTGTCCCGCAGCTGCCTGGGCCAAGAGCTCTGTGCCCCTGGCGTTCTCGGCAGGCCACCACCCGCCGTCTGTCTCCTGTGCTGGGGGTCGGGGCAGGGTGAGGGCGTGTGCTCTGTAGCGGGATGACGTCTAAGGGTGTCCTGTGCGCTGCTTGTCCCCAGGCTGGCACCTCACCTCCGCAGCCCTGGAGGAGGGACCCTGTGAGGCCGTCTAGTGTCCGGACCCCACTTTGTAGCTGTGACGCCCAGGGCTCCGTGTCCAGGGCTGTCCCCTCCCCACAGGCCACATGCCCCTCTGCTCGGTCCTCGTCCACCACACAGCTCTGGGCTAGTGCTCCCTGACGTTGCCGCCCTCACTGGCTCGCCGCTCCATGCGGAATAGAAATCACAGCCTCCTGCCTGGCATTCGAGGCCTTGAAGGTCCAGCTCAAGCCTCTCTGTTCAGCCTCTGCTGCCCAGGGAGCGGAAACGCTTGCGGCCGGTCTTGGGGGGCGATTGTTGGGCCGCACGCCCGAGGTTCTCTCCTGCCCAGTCTCAGCACCGGTGCTGACTGGCTCATTGCACCTCACTGTCCTTGAGTGTCCCTGTGGTCCAGGTCCTGGGCAGAGTGAGACCCCCCCAGCCCCACAGGCCCCCCACGACTGGCCCTGACGGGGGTCAGGCATTTTGCTCCAGGGCCTGGCCCCTTCCTGCGTCCCTTGTCCAGCCCCTGCTCACGCTGCAAGCCTCGTCCTAGGGGGAGGGCAGGCCTGGCTCTCACGGCAGCAGCCCTGGTAACACTGGGCTTTCCTGAGCCGGCAAGGCTGGCATCGATCAGGACAGTGGGGACGCTGTGGCCTCCCGGCGCAGACACCGTGGGGAGGTGCAGGGACAGGGAGCCCACGAGCCAGCCTGACTTGAGACCCTGGTGGGTTAGGGCTGGTGCCCGGCGAATACCTAGCGCTTGTCCAGTGCTCCACACCGACCACCTCAACCAAGCCTCATCTCCACTTCAGAGCACAGGGAACAAAGATTCAGAGAGGCCAAGGCACTTGCTTAAGGTCACACAGCTAGTAAGTGGCAGAGCTGAGACTGGAGCTCAGGTCTGTCTGCCTCCTCTGTGTCCCTCAGCTGTCCCCAAGAGGAGCAGCGGGTGGCCGTGGTGAGGGGAGGGGCAGACGATGGGGGAGCGGGGCAGTGGGAGTGGGGAGAAGTTACCCCTTTTCCCTCCGGAGCGGATGTTCCTCTCACTTGCTTAGCGGCCGCTCTGCACCTGGGCTGAGGTGGTGGCTGAGAGAACGTGGCCCTGCACTTGGGAAACCGTCTGATTGTAGCGTTTCTCAAAGAACATTCCGGGGAATCCTTGTTCCCAAGGATGCTCACAGCATCCTGCGGAAAAGAATCTGCTGTTGAGCAGGTTCGGCCACACAAGGTTTAAAAAGTAAAAGAGGCTTTTTTGCTGCAGGACTTCTCAGAGCCTTCAAAGCTAATGTGCACTGAGAATCTCCAAGCGGATAGGCAGCATTGTCCAAATTTCGAAAGCTGTGAAACGTGGGTTCTGATCCCAGCGCTACCCTTTCCTTGAGTCTCAGTGGCTTCATCTGTAAAATGAAGACATTCTTGCCTGCCTTTAAGTAAGGAGAGTGAGATAGTGCTTTCACGCTCCCGGCACAGGGACTGGCCCTGCTGGGCTGGACCAGTGTTTGCTGCTGCCGTCGAGGCGGCTGCGGCCGCACCTGACCTCCTGCCCCACCACCGCCTTCGGGACAGCCTCGCCCCTGTCCCAGGGCCTCCTGCGGCCCCCAGTTGTCTGACCCGGATCCGAGTCCTGGAGCGCAAGCGGGTCTGTCCCCAGCATGGCAAGGCAGGTCTCGCTCTACCCCAGTTTTGCCCCCAAGTTTGCGCTTCCTTCCTGAGGTCACAGGCCCGTTTTGAGCAGCCCCTGCTACTGTCGGCTCACTGGGGGCTTGTGGTCACCTGTGACCTCGAGATCTCGGCTTCGCAAACACTGCCCACCCCTGGCTTGCTCTCCAAGCCTGCACCAGCACAGGGCTCAACTTCCGTGGGTGGCGTCTGTCTAGTTAATCCACCCACACCGATCTTAGGCCATTAACAAGCGCCCCTTGGTTGAGTTGATCTAGTTAAGACGCTGCCTCCGTGTTTCTTGAGGGAGCAGGAAGGCTGTGCTCGCGGAGGGCGGGCTCGCTGGTGCCCTCAGCCCTGACTCGGAGTGGGCGTGGGTCGGGCGTCGGGCAGGTCTCAGCAGACCCTCCGGGGCCTCGACTCCTCGGGGGCCTTGGCTGGGCGCTGATGCCAAGTTCACCCGTCTGTGGCCCAGCAAAGACTTGCTCTTTCGATCCGACTTTTCCCGCTTTCCCCCGTTTCTTTTAAATGAGATGATGCGTTGCAAATACTGGGCAAGTAAGTGCCCAAGACTCGTCCATTCATCCAACACGTGTTTCTGGAGTGCCCGTCCTGTGCCAGGAACTAGACAGTCCCCGGGGCTTCCAGAGGGCGTCCACACAGACACGGCCCCCGTCCTCACTGAGCTGTGTCGGCAGGGAGATGGACGTTAACGGAACCGTCACCGTGGTGGCCGTGAAGGTGCCGCGGAGGGAAGTGCCAGGAAGGACCAGTGCTTGGTGCTCCGCAGGTGGGGCAGAGCAGAGGGGACGCTGCGGAGGCTGGAGAGCTGGCGGGCGCTGAGGGCGTAACTTGGGAAGACGAGTGCAAAGAGGTTCCCGGCCAGGAGCACAGCGCCCGGCGGTAGGAAGAATCTCGGGATTCTACGAGAAAGACGGAGGGCGAGGGGGCCAGAGAAGAAGGCAGGAGCCCGACCAGAGGGGCTGCTGGGCAGGCCGGGACGTTTGTCCTTCCCCCGTGGACAGGGGAGAGCCGCTGCTCGCTTCAAGCAAAGGCGGGTTGTCCTTGGGTCTGCATCTCAAAGGCAGATGGCCTGGGGGGGCCACCGAGTGTGGGGACCCTCAGAGGAGACCTCCACAGCTGGCCGGACGAGAGGCCACGTAGCTCGGACGGGGCGGTGGTGTAGGAGATGGAGAAGACGCAGATCCGGCTGTCTGTGCAGGGCAGGGCTCTGAGTAGGGAGGTGACGGTGGCCACCCAGCGTCTCTGTGCACCGTCGCGCGTCTGACCTGTTCTGAAAGCGCAGGCCGTCCCCGTTGCCAGGGGCTTGGTGCCCTCTTGAGAGTGTTTGCTCTGTCTGAGCGTTCTTTTTCCCGATGCGGTTCTGGAAGCCAGCTCACAGCTGGTCTGTGCCCCGCCTCTGCCCTCTGGGAACCTGCCAGCTGTCCGCAGCCCTGGGCTGGCCTCTGTTTGCTGCTGGGGGAGCGTGGAGGAGACGGCAGCTCTCCCCATGCCTTCCCCTGCACCTCGGCTGCCTTCCGTCTTTGGGGTCCCTCTCTGCTGGGCTCAGCCTCCAACGGATGTGCACACCTGCCTCCTTGGCTGCGTGGCCGACGGCCCCAGGGAGGGCGGGGGCAGAGTGGGGAGACTCCAGTGCTGGGTGCCTGCCCCACCACGCTCCGGGCTCTACCCCAGTCTCGCGCCTCACTCCTGGGACCCTGATCCTGGCAACCCCTGGGCAAGAGGGAGCTGCCAGGCCAACCCACCCAGGGCCCTGAGCTGGGCCAGAAGCCAGCACGCGGAGGGCTGCGCCGGGTGGGGGGTTGGCGCTCAGGTGCTCAGGATGGCCTCGGGCTGGGAGGGGCCTGGGACGCTTCGTTGCCCCAGGTCCTGCCGCTGCTGGGTTGGGGCGGTGTGCGTGCAGCCGTGTGCGCCTGTGTCGACACCCTTGCGTGTGAAGGCGGGTGTGCCTTCCCCAGGTGGGCTCAGGCTGGGCTTTGGCTGCCCACATCCTACGTCCTGGTCGCAGCCTGACCCCATCTCTCGGGCAGGTGGCCGGCCTGTTCCACGATCCCAGCATTGGGAACCCCGTCCACATCACCATCGTGCGCCTGGTCCTGCTGGAGGATGAGGAGGTGAGCGGTCACGTGGCTCCGTGCTGCCCCCGGCAATGGGCGCCTGCCGCCAGGGCCTCCTGTCCCCCGGTCCCTGCCTGCCTCTGTCCCCTGCCTCTGCGTGGGGAGGAGTGGGGCCCACCCCCCTCGCAGCTCAGGGGAGGCGCGAGCGCTGCTTTCTCTGCCCGCAGGAGGACCTGAAGATCACACACCACGCGGACAACACCCTGCGGAGCTTCTGCAAGTGGCAGAAAAGCATCAACATGAAGGGGGACGCCCACCCCCTGCACCACGACACGGCCGTCCTGCTCACCAGGTGGGGGGGGCCGCACCGGGGGAGAAGCTCTGGGAGGGGACACGGAGAGCTCTGCTCCCCAGGAGGGTTTGCGCAGCTTTGGTACGACGCGGCCGATCCCATCGGCACTCGGGGAGGGGCGTCTTTTTATTTTGAAATAATTGCGGCTTCTCACACGGTTGTCAGAAATGATCCGGGGGCCCCCATACACCTTCCTCCACTCCTCCCGTGGTGACATCTTGCGTGACCACAGCACAGTGTCCCCACCGGGACGCTGGTGTCGATGCCATCACAGATGTGCTCAGATTTCAGCAGCTGCCCCTACACGTGTGTGCACACGCTCAGTTCCGTGCAGGTCTGTCACCTGTAGGTCCGCGCGTCCTCGCCGCAGTCTGGATGCAGAGCGGCGGCAGTGGAGGGACATCCGTGCTCCCCGTGACGGCCGCAGCCTCCCCTCTCCCCCATCTCTGCAGCCACACGTCTGTCTGTCCTCGGGCCGTGGTTTGAACTCCAGACGGAGTCGGTTCCCGCTGCTGGGCCCCAGCGGTGCTGTCCGGGTGGCAGCCAGCCCTGTTCCGTGCACACGCCTGTAACCAACACTGTTCTGTGCACACGCCTGCTTCCCAGGCCCACGCAGGGGTCCCGCGTCTTGTGTGTGGAGGAGGCACCTGCCTCCAGATGCGCCCTGCCGGCCTGGCGCCAGGGAGCGCGGGAGGTGGTGTCCTTCTCTGGCCTCCCCCGTGGCCCGGCGCGGGGCCAGGTCAGCCTGAAGGCGCCGTCTCTCCTGTGCAGGAAGGACCTGTGCGCGGCCATGAACCGGCCCTGCGAGACCCTGGGCCTGTCGCACGTGGCGGGCATGTGCCAGCCCCACCGCAGCTGCAGCGTCAGCGAGGACACGGGCCTGCCGCTGGCCTTCACCGTGGCCCACGAGCTCGGGCACAGGTACCGGCCGCCCTCAGCACTGGGGGCACCGGGCAGCCCGCCCACGGGTCACGGAATCCGGGGAAAGGAGACTGGGGAGGGGGTCCCGACTCGGTCTGGCCACACGCTGCCCCGCACGGTCCCCACCCCTCGAGGCCTCCCTGGGCGTCTCGGGCTGGCCAGGCGTGGAGGGGCCAGAAAGTCGCTGCACGTCTCTGGCTGTTTCTCCCCATCGCTCTCAGTGCCCATGTTTTCACTCGGTCCCCACCCATCCCTATTCCTGCTTGCTCTGTGACCCCAGGCCAGTGCCCTGTGCTCTCTGGGCCTCTGTACTTCCTGTGGATCGAGGAGGTTGGATTCGGCGATGTCCAAAGCTCCCTCCCTCTGACTCTGCTGCTCGAGCTCTCGTGCTGGGCTCGACCCACACCCTCAGCCGCCCGTGCCCAGGCTGTGTAGCTGGCAAGCCAGCGAGAGCTCTGCAGGTCAGAGGTGTTAGGCTCATCCATTCAGATGTCTGGGTCCCCCGGGTGGTGGCCGGACCTGCAGGGCCTTGAAGCTGCTTGTGGCAGTAGAGAAGTTTGCTTTGCCACAGTTCTGCCGTTTCCTGGCTGTGTTACCCTGGCTAGTTCCTTAGCCTCTCTGAGCTTCTCTGGGGATAAAAGTGAAGCCTGAGATAGTGTTTCTGAAAGCGTTTAGCATGGTGCCTGGCACGTGCTAGAATCTTTCTGGTGTCCTTCCCGAGGATGGTCTCTCGAGCCTTTCCTGTGAGGCCCCAGTTCAGACCCCTCGACTCCAGTGTGCAGCCTCGGGATGAGGACCGGCGGGGCCACCTGTCGGACTGTCCTTAAGCCCGTGAGGCTGCGGGGCTGCTCTGGGCCCCGCTCCTGCCCCCTTCCCCTTGCTGGTCTGGGCGGAGCGGGGCTGCGCTGGGTCCCTGGCCCTCGTTCCGGGCCCAGCTGGTGCCCCTGGAAGAGCAGCCCTGGGCACTCACTGTCATCCCCACGTTTTCCATTAAGGAAACTGAGGCCCAGGGAGGGAGCACGACTTTCTCCAGGCCACCGCTGTTTGGTGGCAGAGCCAGCCCTGGGACCTGAGACTGGCACCCTTGGGTCTCTGGGGGAGGGCAGGCTGGAGGCCTCCCCGCTCACCCGCCCCTGGGGCCTGTGCTCTCACGCAGTTTTGGCATTCAGCATGACGGCAGCGGCAATGACTGTGAGCCCGTTGGGAAACGGCCTTTCGTCATGTCTCCACAGCTCCTGTACGACGCCGCGCCCCTCACCTGGTCCCGCTGCAGCCGCGAGTACATCACCAGGTTCCTCGAGTAAGTCCTCCCCCGGCCCTGGGCGCCAGGCCTGTCTGTGCGGTCGAGGACGCAGGGAGACGCGGTGTCGCCGCAGAGCTGGGTGGGGGAGGCCCGTGGAAGATGTGGGGCTGGGGTCCCCCGAGTCCTGCTGGGGACACCTGAGCTCAGTCTGGGAGGACGAGCAGGAGTCGCAGGTGTGCGGGGGGAGGAGACAGGTGTTCCTGCTGGAGAAGGCCGCGCAGAGGCCTGGGGCATGTGGGGACGGGGTGGTTCTCAGGGGACGGCGGGAGGTGCCCAGGCCGCGTAGGCAACAAAGCCAGAGGAGGCGCAGGCCAGCCGCGTGGCCCAGTGAACAGCAGGGAAACAAAGTCGCTAAAGGAACTGAACTATAAAGCTTTTTCCTTTCTTTTCATGTTTTCTTAATTTGTTGTGGTATTTTTTACTTGCTATTTAATGCTGTTCTACGTGAGAAAATTATTCTCACGCTTGTAATCCCAGCACTCTGGGAAGCTGAGGCAGGAGGATAGCTCGAGGCCAGGAGTTTGAGACCAGCCTGAGCAAGAGAGAGACCCTGTCTCTACTCAACGTAGAAAGAAATTATCTGGACAACTAAAAACATATAGAAAAAATGAGCTGGGCATGGTGGTGCATGCCTGTAGTCCCAGCTACTCAGGAGGCCAAGGCAGGAGGATCGCTTGAGCCCGGGAATTGGAGCCTGCGGTGAGCTGTGATCGCGCCATTGCACTCCAGCCTGGGCAACAGAGCAAGACTCTGTCTCAAACAAAACAAAACAAAAACAATTAACCGCACTGGCTTCGTCTCACTCCTTGACACGTGTGCACTCTGTCGACACCGTCTCCCTCCGGCTTACTGATGGGGAAGGACAGACGGAGAGGGCCTGGAGACACGGGGTGCCCTCTCCCCGCTCCTGTCCCACCACGATCCATGTCGGGGTCGCTCCTGCAGGAACACGGACAACAGGGGCGATAGGGCTCCCTGGCTGCTGCCTTCTCTCCGCCTCTGAAGCAAGTTCTGCTCAAGTGGAGAGCGTGGCCTCTGGGTCTGGCGCGGCCGCGACCCTCACGCAGGAGCAGACGCGACAGCCCGACTTCCTGCGTTGAGTCTCACGCTGTAGGCTCTGCTTGGGGGGCCAACTGAGCGCTAGACGCAGATGAGGTGGCGAGGAAGGGTGGACACGGACACCGCGTGTGTCGCTCACGCACACGCGTGTCCCGTCAGACCTCGCTTCCAAAGCACGAGGCCAAAGATACCAGGATTTCAAGGCGGCGACCGCCGGGCGTGAAATCCCCTCCGCCGCCCTCTGCTTCTGTTCTCCGGGCGGCCACCGTTAACCTTGACTCTTCTAGCTTTTTCCTGTTTCCAAAAAGCGTTCCTGGACTGTTACTTCTCGTTTCGGTTGAGGTATCTCCCGGAAAGTTGGGATTCAGCGCTCGCGCCACGTCCTGCACCTACATTTGCTTCTCCGCATCCCAGGAGAGTGTTAGCATATCTCGATTAACTGCGTAGTCATCGTCTCCGCTGTCATGACTGTGTGGATGTTTGCCGATGAGCCAGATGCCGTAACAAGAGGGCATCTCTTTCTGAGAACAGGTCTTTCTATTTACTTGGTTTTCTTTGCCTCTGAGTCTTCCGTGTCCTCTGACAGCTCCGTAAAAGGTCTCTTCTCCCAGTTTTCCAGGAGGTGATCTCGGCCAGGTCATCCAACAGCTCTCTCTTTCCTGGAGCTCACCCCCCTTCACTGTCCTCCAGGTTAGACCGGACGCTTCCTACGCCTTCCCTGCGGTGGTCGCGCGGGGTCTTGCTGTTTCCTGGAGCCCATGCAGCTGTTTCGGGGCGGGTACCTTTTTGGATTTTTATTTGTTTTGGTGGAGCGCACCCTCAGGTAGGTTTCTGAGAAAGAATGCGGAGAGGTAAATGGTTTGCTTGTCTGAAAGCTCTCTACTCTTTCCTCACATCTGACTGACGGTTCGATTTGATGTCACAGTCTGGGTTGGAAGTCATTTTCCCTCAGAATGTCAAAGGTGTATTTCCGATGTCTCCTGGTTTCCAACACGGCTACGGAGACATCCTGCACCATTCAGATTCCCAAGCCTGCGAATGTGGCCTTTTAAAAAGTTTGGAAGCTTTTAGGATTCTCTCCCTCCCTCCCTTCCTTCCTTCCTTTCTGTGATTTTAAATTTCACAATTATGTGCCTTGGTCTATTTTAATTTTGGGGGCCACTCGTTAGACCCTTTTAATCTAGAAACTCATGTCCTTCAGTTCTTGAAAATGTTCTTGTGTTATTTATTTGGTAACTTTCTATTTTCTTTTTCTGGAACCCTTAATAGTCCAGCTGTTTTCTCACTTTCCTATTTTACTCTTTTTCATCTATTGTCTGGGAGACATCTAATTTATCTTTACTTTACAACCCTTCTATTATTTTTTTTTATTTTTTACTTTTAATTTCTTAAACTTTCTTATTCACTAAATGCAAGTTGAGTATCCCAGACGCAACATGCTTAGGCCCAGAAGTGTTTCTGATTTTGGACTTTTTTGGATTTTGAAATATTTGCATTATAGGTTAAATATACCAAATCCAAAAATCCAAAATCTGAAATGCTTTGATGGGCATTTCCTTTCAGCACCGCACTGGCGCTCAGGAAGTTTCGGTTTTGGATTTTCAGATCTGAGATGGTTGACCTGTACTGCTTTTCATCGTCCTGTTCTTGTTTCACTGTACGGTATTTTATCTTTCTGAGACTATTACTTATATGGGTTTTATCTTTTTCTTCCGCTCCCTGAAACGTTTTTCTTTCCTTTGGGTTATTTTCTAAAAATCTTCCTTTCATGTTAAAGGTTTTCTTAAAACGCCTTGGCCGTATTTTTCCTATGGGAAGGAGACACAGAGATGCCGGCTGGGAGGTCTGTGGACTTGGGCAGGACTTTCCTGCTCACTGCCAAGGCGCTGGCTGGGATAGGGCTGTCCGTTGGGAGATCTCAAACGTCAGTATCTGCGATCATTTTCTGAGTGACTCGGTTTCCCCAGAGAGGAATCCTCTAGTCTTTTCCTGGGACAGCGTCAGTCTGGCTGCAGCACTCGGGCATCCTGATGGGGCAGGGGCTTGACAGGTGTCTCAGCCTTCCTGTGGAGACCTGTGCTTGTCCCTCCTTCTCTGTAGGTCCCTCTGCCTCAGGCCATCGTTGGTGTCCGGTGTTCCCAGGCCAGATCCCCCTGGGTCACCCTCTCTGGAGAGTGACCCTTGGCCCTCACTGGGTGGGAAGGGGGCCGTTGCCTCTAAGGGCTGGGGAGGGGTCTGGGGTCTGCTCGGTTCTCACAGACTTTCACCAGCCTTTGTCTTCAGTCCGACTGGCCCCCGGCCCCTAGGGCCTCCTGGGACACTGGCGGTCCCTCCCTGCAGGCACGTGGCCCTCGTCTCTCCACAGAGTCACCTACCGCTCCACCTCTTGCTTTCCAGTCTCCAGAATTTTGCTGACATCTTCCGTTTGCCGTAATCGCTTCTCCCTTAGCCTTTGCGCTTGTGGGTTTGTGCCTTGTTTGTTCCTCACTGTCGTCGTGGTGGGTTTTGGGAGGGAGCAGAGATAAATCCGTTCGCCATGTTTTCTAGAAGCCCACTCGCTGTGGGGTGTGAGCAGGGACGGGACCAGGTCCACTGGGGACACAGAGCAAGGACGAGGCCTCCAGTGGGAGAGGGTGAGGGGCGGGAGGGGGCTTAGAAGCAGAGAAGAGTTTAGCTTGGTGGCTGGGAACTGGGCTCTGGCCCCAGCTTCTCCCCATTATCCCGTCGGCCTCACAAGATGGGGACGGTGACGTGACCGCCTTGTGATGTGATACGAGCATTAAATGAGAAATCGCGGAATCGCGGGAGTGTTAGCGCAGTGCCTGCCGCACGGCTAGGTTTTGGTACACGGTACCTGTTATTGTTTCCACGCTACCGTGAGGTGTGTACGGACTAGAACGGGGAAGTGGCCTGAGGGTGGAGAGGAGGGTGTGTCTCCTCCCCCAGAGAAGGGCGGAGACTCGGGGAGTGGCCGCAAAATCAGCATCGTGGCCACCCCCAGGGGCTGTTCCCAGCTGCCCCCACTCAGGGTGCCACCCAGCGCCCTGGCTCCGGGACAGACGGACAGATGAGTCTCTGTCCTCATCGGCTGCTGGAATGTGTGAGGGCCTTGGCTCGGGGCCTGGGCGAGGGTGGAGGGCAGGGTGAGAGCCGAGCGTGGGGCCTCCCAGAGCCTTGGCACAAGGAAGAGCCGGACGGAGGCAGAAACAGAGATTTGTGCCCCACCGGTCGAGGGGCACGCGGGAGGGAGGACAACTTCTCCCCAAGGTCGTGCCGTGTCCACCTCTCCATCCTGGGGGTCGGGCAGCAGGGTGACCCCAGGACCCGGGAGCAGGTGCAAGGCAGGGTGTGGACAGTGGCGCCAGCGTGTCTACCTGCCCCCCCCCGTGCCTTTGCTGGGGGTGGGACAGGAGAGAGAGGACAGGCCCCGCCGAACAGGCTGGGGGACAGAATGAGTGAGAGTCACAGAAGGTGCCAAATGTGGGGGTCGGGCAGCGTTTCTGGGGCTTGGGGGGTCTCAGGCAGCCACAGACCCCTTGACACCTCACTGGACCCGACACCCCCAGCTCCCTGCAAACAGGCCTGGACAGGGCCGAGTGCAAACTCTCAGCCGTGCTGTGTCCACGGCTCTGTGGGGGTGTGACGGGGAGGGGGACATGTGGTGCCTGTCCCCAAGGCCCTCGGCACCAGGGGAGGCAGACGTGTGACAGTTCGGGGCAGTGAGCAGACAGTCCTTGCGGGAGAGCCGTGGAGCGGGCACCCACTTCTCCTGGGGTCGGGGCAGTGTCTCCGAGAAGGAGCCTCGGAGCTGCCTGCAGAGGCCCAGGGGCATCCGAGGGGGAAGGTGCCGTGGGGGGCAGGGCCTGGCCAGGCCGGGGCGTGGGGATGCGGGGTGGGCGGTGGGGCTGGAGCCAGTCCCGGGAGGCTGACAACTCTCAGACCCTTTCTGGGCTGAAGTGCTTTACGGGAGGGGAGGTCACAGCGTTTCATGGGTCTGAACTCGGACGGGGTCCTGGAGGCCCCTGCTCTGCTGCGCTGGCAGCCGGGGCTCCCGCAGGGAGAGAGGCCGGTCCTTCGCTTCACCCTGTGGTCCGGCAACGCCACAACCAGAAGCTGGGGCTAGGGGATGGTGAGGGGGGCACTCAGTGTCTCCCACGGTGGTGGCAGCTCTTTGCCGTCTTGAGGAGAGAGTGAGTCACCTACCGTCTGCTGTGACCTCTGTGGGACAGCCCAGCCCCACTGCAGTTAGCGAGGAGGGGCCAGAGGGCAAGGGCTGGTCGCCTGGGGACCCGGGTGAGTGTCGGCAGCGCGAGGACCTGGCGGTCAGCCAGCGGAGGCAGGAAGGGCTGGCTGCCGCTGGCCGTGTGATGTTTGCAAGTAGACATTGCTATTTATACCCTAGCTTGGAGTCAGCTTCTTGCGTGTGAGCACACGAAGGCCCAGAGAGGGTGAGGGGCGGCCCAAGGCCACACGGCATCCACAGCCAGGTGGGGAGTGGAACCTGTGTTTCCGATGCCCCAGACGGCACCTGGACCTGCATGTGGCCCTGACCCAGTCTGGTCCTGTGCCCCCAGCTTCTCACACCCACAGGGGGTCTGATAGGTGTGGTCGCCCCAGCTGCCCAGCAACAGGCCCACAGGAGCCACTCGTGACATGAGCCGGCACTGGGTCCCAGCTGCGACGCGGGGTGTGTGGGGCTGGGGCCCATCAGACCCCTCAGGCTGCAGGTCTGGGGACCCCCCGGCTGGGTCTGGGTCAGAGGGGAGGGTGAGCCCCAGTCCGCGTTCTCGAGACACGGCACACTGGAGGGAAGGAGGGAGCCCAGGGCCGGGCTGTCCGCCCACCCCCCGCTGACGCTCTGCCTGGGTGCAGCCCAGGGAGCCCAGGCCCCGGAAGCACGGACGCGCCCCCCTGGCTGCCTGGTCCCAGCTGCCTCGCACTTGAGCTAGTATTTGGGGTGAAGCATTTGAGGCTGGGCTCGCGGTTGGATGGGAAGCAGCCCAGCGGGCGGACGCGGCGTAGCCCGGGCCTGGCTTCAGATCCTGGCCATCACCTTCCCCTCATGTGACCCAGGGCAGGTGACATACTGCTCTGGGCCCTGCGTGTGCAGGAAGGTGACGATACAGTCTTCCGCCCAGCATGGGAGGAGCCAGCGGCTGTTTGGCCCAACCCACGTTAGAGGGATCCAATTCCAGCCAGCACAGGGGGTCCGGGTGACTCCAGGAGGACACCCTAGAGTCCGGTCACCTGGGCTTTGTTCTCCGCAGCTCTGGGAGCCGGGGGCCTGTCACTGGCCAGGGGACTTGGGAGACCACACGAACACCCACCCCACTCTGGCTGTCCCAGCTACCACCCTCCACCTCTGAGATCTGGACTCCAGGCCCGCAGGGCCTGGCCCACTCCCAGCCTGTCCCCACACCTGCCGCCAGCAGCACTGGCCTCGTTCCTGGACTCTTCATCTTCTCCCAGCCTCTCCGTGTCCTGTGGTGTCTCCTCTCCCCGCTAGACCCCAGGATGGTCCCCTGTGCCCTTCTCTGTGCCTCCCCTGTCCCTGCGTGCCCCCGCCACGAGTGTGTGCTCCTCCTGGCCCCCTGGGCTGCCGCCAGCTGCCCTCAGGCCTCCCAGACCCAGGAACTGGAGGGTTTGTGCTGCCCTCCCCTGCCCAGCCAGGGCCCCACGTCCCGAAGGTCCTGCCTCCCTCTTGCTTCTGCCCAAGTCCCTGCTGCCTGGGTTGCCCCCAACCCTGATTGTCTGCCTGGCTCAATTCTCTGCAGCCGCCACTGCCCCCAGAAGGCCCCCAGACCCTCCAATACCCTCCAGGACAGCTGGTCGGCCAGGGCACGCATGCTCCTTGGTATTGCCACAGTGGGGCCTGCCCAGGGCCCGGCACGGGCAGCCGGACGAACCAGGCCCTCTGTCCTCCGCGCTCCCTGCCCTGTGGTGGCATACGAGCAGCCTTGTCTTCGTGACGCCACGCCAGCTGCAGTTTGTGGTGGACACAGACCGTGCCCGCCTGTGTCCGCTGGTCCCTGCCCTGCCAGGGAGCTCCGGCTAGCGGAGAACAGGAGTAGGGGGGCGTGGGGGCAGGGCCAGCCCAGGGCGGGGCAGGGCGTGGGCACGGCCCCTCTGGGCGCTCCCCGGGGCAGGGGCCTGTCCTTCACAGATGGCCCTGGGTTTCTGTCCGGGCGGGGCCAGGCGCTCCGTGTGTCAGCTGTGATGTGATGCTCTCCAGATCCTTCTCCGCCTGGCTCCAGGGTCCGGGCTGGGCGCGGGGGCCAGTGAGGCCTTCCCAGGGAAAGGCCCTTGGGCCGCATCTCAAGGACGAGGACAGAGGCTTCATCAGTGGAGCGGGAGGGCGGGTGGAGTGACAGCTTGTGCGCAGGCCTGGCGCTGGGGAGTGGGGACCCCTTCGGCCGGGTTGGAGGGCCCGGGAGGTGAGATGGGGCCCGAGGGCCTCTGCTGCCGGCTAAGGGCTGGAGGGTCGGCGGGCCGAGCGGGAGGCTGCAGTTCTCCTACGAGTGGTCACTCTGGCCCTGAGGCCTCCCGCGGGTCTCTCAGGCTGTCCCTTCCTCCTCCTCCCGCCCCACCCCCTGCAGCCGAGGCTGGGGCTTGTGCCTGGACGACGCCCCTGCCAAGGATGTCATCGACTTCCCCTCAGTGCCGCCCGGCGTCCTCTACGACGTGGGCCACCAGTGCCGCCTGCAGTACGGGGCCTACTCCGCCTTCTGCGATGACATGGATGTGAGTGGGGCACCCAGAGCACCGAGGCTCGCGGGCTTGCGGCTGCCAGCCCGGGAGGGACCCGCCTGGCTGGGCGCGGCCGCCACATGGCACCTCGAGACACGGGGTGGCCTGCAGGAGAGGCCGGGACGGGCGGCCGCAGACCCAGGTCTGGATTCTGGGGTTGCCAGCTGGGGGCTGTGGCGAGTCCCTTCTCCTCCGGACCTGGCTCCCAGAGGGGAAGTCACGGCGTTGCCGTGGGGTCCCGGAGCAGGTCGCCCAAGTGACCCTAACGGGGGTCTCTCCAGAGGAGTGGGGGGCCCGGGAGAGGTGTGGGCAGCTGGGGACCACTCTGAGCTGCAGACCTGCGTCTTGGGGCCCAGCGCGGGACCCCCCACAGCCCCCATGGTCTGGAAGGAGGGGGCGGGAAGTGGGAGCAGACACAGAGTAAGCGGGGCCTTTGCGGGTGCTCACGTCTGCAGACCCCACCATGTTGGGGGCATCCGGCAACTCTTGCGACGGGGAGGCGGGGGGCGTGGCCCTGGGGAGGGGGTGAGGTGTGGCCGTGCCCTCCCCTCACAGAACGTGTGCCACACTCTCTGGTGCTCCGTGGGGACCACCTGTCACTCCAAGCTGGACGCAGCCGTGGACGGCACCAGGTGTGGGGAGAGCAAGGTAGGGACGTCCGCAGCCCCCGCCGTGGGGGTGAGAGGCCAGACCTCCTGCTGTGTCTGTGCCTGGGCCGGGGTCGGCCTCAGCTTACAGCCTTGCCTGCCTGAGCACACGGCAGACCCCAGTTCCCTGCGGCCTGAGCCGCCTCCTACAAAACGGAGGCTCTGGCGTGGGGCTCGATCCACTATTCCCCGGGGAGCCTCTGCCCGGAGTCCGCATGGGGCTCTACTTCCTTCCTTGCCCAGACCCCCAAGTGGCCTGGGTCACGGGGATGGTGGGGGGGGCCTCTCTCACACCTTCCATCCTTCTGCTCTGTGCCCCTCGGTCCTTCCCGCATGCCTCTTTCTCACTAGCATGAGAGTGACAGGCTTGGGATGGGGCTGCTCCACCTCCACCTGTTTTGGCAGTGGTGTCTCAATGGGGAGTGTGTGCCTGTGGGCTTCCGGCCCGAGGCCGTGGACGGTGGCTGGTCCGGCTGGAGCGCCTGGTCCATCTGCTCGCGGAGCTGCGGCGTGGGCGTGCAGAGCGCTGAGCGGCAGTGCACACAGCCCACGTGAGTGTGGCCGGGCACCCGGGTGATGGGAGCGAGGGACCCAGCTGCGTGGAGCTTGCTCTGCCCCGCCCCCGGCTCTGAGAAGTGTCCGGGCCACCTTTGGTCACTTCCCGGGCATGTTCTGGAGGCTGACGGGTCCCATTGCAGAGAGGCAAACACTGAGGCCCAGACACCAGAGAGACTCCGGAGGCCGCACCACAGAGCAGCTGCTGGCTGCAGGGAGGAGGAGGGGGCGGCGGTTGGGAGCACAGCCCCGAGATGGATCTGGATCCACATCCTCTCTGTGCCCCTTGGGCCGGGGCCTTGCCCACCCCTTCTCTGGGCCTCAGTTTCCTCGTCTGTGTAGTGGGGCAATAGCAGTCCCGCGTCAGGTGCGAATGCCGCTGAGGCAGCCCAGGCATCTGACCCCGCGCCCAGTCCACAGTCAGCGCTCAGCGGGGGCTGCTCAGCAGTTCGAGATGAGATTGGGGGCACCTGGAAGAACTTGGCGGCACTGAAGGGGTGGCCGTGTGGCCTGGGCCTCAGTTTCCCCATCTGAAAGGAGCGTTGTGGAGCTGTGAGAGGCAGCGGTGCTGTCGCCGAGCCCCTGCTCACGAGGCTCCCGGGCCGGGCACGGGTTCAGAACCAGCGCGTCGGGGCCGTGCTTGGTCAAGACCGTGGCCTCACCCCCTCCGCCTCCTGGTCCGCTGGGTCGGGGAGGGGCTCAGGTGCCGGCTCCGCAGACCCTGCTGCCGGGCCCCTGGGGGCTTCCTTTCGAGCAGGCTGCGGTGCTGCCACCAGGAGCCGGTCTGGGGACTCGAGGGCTCCGTAGGACGCTGGGTCTCGGGCTGGAGACGCAGAGGGGCCCCTCCAGCTGTGCCAGTCACGTCCCAGAGCTCGACATCCCCTTCCCCAGGCAACCCCAGCCCCATTTTATAGATGAGGAAACTGAGGCCCACAGGTGGCCAAAGACTTGCCCGTGGCCACACAGAGGGTGGGCAGAGCCCAGACTTCCTGCTGCCCCTTCTCACAGGTCCTTGGGAACAGGGAGAGTGTCTGGGCCCGAGGGTGGGCAGCCCAGAGGGGCAGACAGGCGCGGCCAGGTCTCCGGGAGTGAGGGAGGAGGAGGCTGCTCACCCTGGATCTGGCTGCGCAGTCCCGCTCACCGTGCGCTCACGGCCCTGCCCGGCTCCCCGACAGGCCTAAGTACAAGGGCAAATACTGCGTGGGCGAGCGGAGGCGCTTTCGCCTCTGCAACCCCCAAGCCTGCCCCGCCGGCCGCCCCTCCTTCCGCCACGTCCAGTGCAGCCACTTTGACGCCACGCTCTACAAGGGCCAGCTGCACACGTGGGTGCCCGTGGTCAACGACGGTGAGTCCTGCTGCCGCTGGGGACACCGAGGCTCAGGGCGCGGGGCGAGCGGGGCTGCCTGGCCCTGGCTGTCCCACTGTCCCCGCGGCCGATGCTCGCTCCGGCCTTGGACCGCCGCACACCTGGCCGCCGTTGGCGTGTGTCACGGGGGGGGCTTCCCGGTGGCCGCACGGCTCCCGCCCTGGCCGTCCCTGACGGCTCCACCGCTCGGCCCACAGTGAATCCCTGCGAGCTGCACTGCCGGCCCTCCAACGAGTTCTTTGCCGAGAAGCTGCGGGACGCCGTGGTGGACGGCACCCCCTGCTACCAGGGCCGGGCCAGCCGGGACCTCTGCATCAACGGCATCTGCAAGGTGCGCCTGGGCGAGGGGGTCTCCCAGCAGCAGCCGCTTCTCCTCCGGCCCACCCTGCGCAGGCCGTACCACTGGGCTTCCCAGCCCCTGCCCGGATGGCCTCCCGGGCAAAGCCCCCACCACTGCTCCCGCAGGGGAGACCCCTCCCAATCAGGCCTCTCACCCCGCCCTGCCGGCAGCTTCTCCCTGTGCCAGCACGGCCCCGCCAGGACCCGGAGCCAGGCAGGGGCTCTGCCTCGCGCAGGGCCGGCCGACCCCAGCAGCGGTTTCCTCTGTGGCAGGCGGGTTAAATGAGGTGGCCCAGGTGGCATGCAGGGCCCTGAGCCCGCAGAGAAGCGCTCAGCATCTGGTAACAACTCCTAGTCTCCTTCTAGTGGCCGTGGTGGCCACTGCTCCCTGCCCACGTCCCCAGCCACCCTCTTGCCCCTGCTTCTCGCCATCGAGCCCGAGGCGTGGGTGTCCAGGCTGGTGCGCAGGAGGACCAGTGGCCTGTGCCAACCCAGCGCTTTTGACACTGAATCCTGTCCTGCCAGGAGCCCGCGGCGGCCAGCTCCCGCCCCCCACAGCCTCTCCTGCACCTGTCCCCGCCTCTTGTCGCGTGTGTGCTCACAGCACACTCTTGAGGGATGACCTCCCTGTGTCGCATTCGAGGAAACTGAGGCTCAGTACAAAAGTTCACCGGGGTCAGAGGGCACCGCTGTGGCAGGGCAGGGCCCAGAGCGAGCCCCCCGACTCCCGCTGAGACTCCCCTCGCACCCGGCAGGCCCCCGAGGCTGGGGCCGCAGAGGCTGGCAGCGCAGCACTGCCCTCTCCCTCTGTTGCAGAACGTGGGCTGCGACTTGGAGATCGACTCGGGCGCCCTGGAGGACCGCTGCGGCGTGTGCCACGGCAACGGCTCCACCTGCCACACCGTGAGCGGGACCTTCGAGGAGGCTGAGGGCCTGGGTACGGGGCCGCTGTGGGGGAGGGGCGGCCCCTCCCCATCTCTCCCGAGCCCCTGCCCTAGGCCCCGCGGCCCCCGCCCGGCTGGAGCTGGCACGCAGGGAGGCCTTGCTTGGCTGGGATTCTAGCGGGAGCCAGGGCTGCCCTGGCCCTGTCTTACGATGCCTCGGGGACCCACAGCCCCACTCCCTGGGCCTTGCCGCAGTGCTGACTGGGTGCTAGGTGGCGGGGACGTGGAGTTGAAGACCCCACAGCCTGGCTGGGTGGCAGAACCGCCTGGTGTGCAGATGCGGTGGAGGGAGGCCCAGAGGGCTGTGAGAACACTGAGGAAGAAGGTCTTGACCTGGGGAAGTCAGGGAAGACTTCCTGTAGGAGGTGGGAGTTGAGCTGAATCATAAAGGACCCAGAGGAGATGGGGAGGGGCGTTCCAGTTGAGGGAAAAGAGCTTGTGCCAGAGCCTGGAGGCCAGAACACAGGTGCCCTGTCTGGGACCTGTAAGGCAGGTAGGGTCGGCTGTGGGGCCTTGAATGCCAGGCCAAGAAGCTTGAATTTCGTCCTAGAGATGCAGTACAGTGTGGTGGTTGGAGCACAGCCCCGGGCCTGCTTCCTATCCCAGCAGGCCCTCTCTGTACCTGTGTCCTCATCTGTAAAATGGGGCTAACGACAGTACCTGCCTCACAGGGTGATCCCACATGAGCTGAGAGCAGGGCCGGGCACCTGGTCGGCGTTGCATGAAAGGTCAGGGCAGGCGAGGCGGGATCAGGGGGATCCTGGGAGAGAGGCCCAGGCAACTTGGGTCTTCAGAAAGGTCCTACTGGCCCTGAGTTTGGAGACGGACTCGCCTGTGACAACAAGACCAGACCAGTGTCGGTCCCCCGGAGAGGGGTGATGGGGCATGGGCCAGGGAGGCAGGATCGGGGGAGCCTTTGTGCGGCGTCAGTGTCCAGAGGCAGGTGTGGGCATCTGCCTGTCGGGGAGCTCAGAATCTCAAGCTACAGCGGGATCTTTGGCGTCGGCAGGCAGGGGCAGGGGGTGGAGACGGCAGGGGAGGGGGAGGCGGCCAACCCCGGGCCCCGGGCACACCCTGTGCCCACCCACGGCCAACAGGGTATGTGGACGTGGGGCTGATCCCGGCCGGCGCACGCGAGATCCGCATCGAGGAGGTGGCCGAGGCTGCCAACTTCCTGGCCCTGCGGAGCGAGGACCCGGAGAAGTACTTCCTCAACGGGGGCTGGACCATCCAGTGGAATGGGGACTACCCCGTGGCCGGGACCACCTTCACCTACGCGCGCACGGGCAACTGGGAGAACCTCACGTCCCCGGGACCCACCAGCGAGCCTGTTTGGATCCAGGTGCCTGCCCCGCAGGCCCGGGCAGGGATGTGGCCCTGAAGTGGGGAGCCCTGGGCTCTGGGCGGGCCCCGCTGCCGGGCCTCTGCCTTGGTTTCCCCGTCTCTAAACGGCCCCATGGTGCAGCCCCAGTTCCCAGGGCGCTGGGGCACGGACCTTGCTGGCAGGACTGGGGGGCAGGTGGGAAGGAAACCTGGTGCTCAGGGCCCCCCCGCCTGCCAGCTGCTGTTCCAGGAGAGCAACCCCGGGGTGCGCTACGAGTACACCATCCACAGGGAGGCGGACGGCTATGGCCAGGCCAAGCCGCCCGAGTTCTCCTGGCACTACGGGCCCTGGACCAGGTGCACAGTCACCTGTGGCACAGGTGAGAAGGGGGCAGGTGGCACAGCCGCGGCCAGCAGGGCCTTGGTCTCTGGGCAGGGACACTGCTTCGGCCTGCAGCTCACAGCTCAACTGCTGGGCCACCACCGGCTTGGAATGTAGCTGCTCTGAGCCTCAGTCCCCATCTGTGAAACGGGCTAGCAGTGGTCAGGGGGAACATGAGCAGGTGCGGTGCGGCCACGTGGCGAGTGCCCACTGTCCCCGCGGCTGGCGTCCTGCCCAGGACAGCACCAGCACCTGTCCTGTGGTCCCCATGCAGCACCTGCAGGTCTCATGCCTGCGTTTCTGCTCCACACGGGACGGGACACCGGACCGTCCCCCCGAGCCTTACTGAGGCTCCTCCAGCCCCAGGGAGGCCAGAGCCTGCGTCTCCTCCTCGGTGGCCCCGGGAGAGGCTCCCGTGGGAGGAGGAACACAGGCAAGGCTGTCCCCACCTGGCCTGGGACTCTGCCGATGGCCCTCACTGTGTTGGCTTATGTCCTTGAATATTTGAGAAAAGTGTGGCAGTTTGACTGTCCTTCTCCCTCCCGCAGCGCCCATGGTCTCCCGGACCTGCGGTCCCCTCTGTCCCCTGATCAGCCCCCGTGTCCCTGGTCTCCCGCCCTCCCTGATCACTCCCCCGTCCCTGGGTCTCCCCCGTTGCTGACAAAAGCAAGCTTGCCCACTGGGACTTAGCAGAAACCTTCAGCAGCTGTTAAACCAGTTCATCCCGTACAAGTGTCTTTAAATTCACAAATGTCAAACTGGCAACTCTGTTGGACCCGCTAGACTTTTGAGGGATCGTCCCTCAGCAGGTTGCTGGGTGGGCGGAGCAACTGGGACTGTGCTCAGAGGCAGGTACCAGAGTCCTGCCCCGGGGAGGCGGGAACAGATGACAGGCAGTAGGTCCCCTGTGCAGTCCAGGCTGGGGGACAGGCCCAGCACCAGTGGGGACCTGGCCCCTCACCCTCAGCTGCCGTTCCCGCCCTCCCTGCTGCTGGGCGACCCCCACCCCCATCCTCTTGCCACGTTCCAGGCAGGAGTGAGGAGAAGGGACAGGGCCGACCCCCGCGAAGGGACTTGTGTCTGTCTGTGTCCCAGACCCGGCCTGGCTGCGCGGGAGCCGCGGCGGGCGTGTTGCCCTGAGCAAAGTCAGGCTCTGCTGGCGAGGAGGGCGGGACGGGGGTGTGGGGCGGGGAGCTCAGGGGCCACGCAGGGAGCAGAGGCGAAGGCAGCGCCCGCCAGCCGTGGTCCTAACGCTGGGCCTCACCGGCACGTGGAAGTGAGTGTCCGAGGTGAGAGGCGGCCCTGGGGCAGGAACAGCCACAGGGCTGGTGCTGGGGGAGGGGAACGCCCAGCTGGGCGCGAGTGTCTTCTCCCGACTTTCTGTGAGCCTGTCGGGAGGCCGTGGGCGCGAGCGGCCTTGGTGCTGAGGTCTGCACGCGGTGTTCACGCTACGGGTCGAGGCCATGTTGCTGTTGCTCCCGTTTCGCAGATGAGGACACTGAGGCTCAGAGAGGCCCTATGAGCTGCACGGGCCTCAGCTGGGAAGTGGCGAGGCTGGCCCTCGGCCCACCGGCCCTCCACACCCTGCCGCGCCCCAGGGGAGGGTTACTGCAGGGTGGGCGGAGGGCTGGGAGGACGAGGAGGGGAGGCCGGCCTTGATCCTGGCGTAGGCGCAAGGCCCCGTTCTGGAGAGTTCTGGGCAGAGAGGGCGCCGGGCCCCGTCTGAGCCCCGTGTCCCCAGGCATGCAGAGGCAGAGCGTGTTCTGTGCGGAGCAGCAGGCGGGGCCCGTGCACGACGGACACTGCGACGCCCTGGCCCGGCCCGACGACCGCCAGCGCAAGTGCAGCGAGGAGCCCTGCCCTGCCAGGTGGGCCCAGCCTGCCCACGGCCCACCGGGCCCTGACTCCCAGGCATCTGGGTCTGCCGTGGCCCCCGGAGGAGCCAGGGAGCCGGCTTTGGCCTCCGTCCCCAAGGCAGAGTCCCCAGCCCCGGCTGCCGTTCCCCCCGCCTGGGCCTCGAGTGCCCCGGGCAGCGGCACCAGGCGAGACGCCTCTGGTCACTGCTCTCTGGGTCCCTGGATGTGGAAACGGCTCAGCAGATCCGCGTCTTGCCAGGGGCCTTGGGGTGACGGAGGCAGGGTGGGGGGGCCGTGCCGTGTTGCCGGGCTTCGGGGACCTGGGCTTGGGTTCGGTCCTGACTCTGCCTGAACCCGGAGGGCTGGGACCCTGGCCTGGCCCCTGCTGTGGGCCTGTCCGTGCCACCCGTCTGATGCCACCTGTGTGGCCCTTGCCAGGTGGTGGGCAGGTGAGTGGCAGCCGTGCTCCCGCTCCTGTGGGCCGAGGGGCGTCTCCCGCCGGGCCGTGCTCTGCATCCGCAGCGTGGGGCTGGACGAGCAGAGCGCCCTGGGGCCGCCCGCCTGCGAGCACCTTCCCCGGCCCCCCGCCGAAACCCCCTGCAACCGCCACGTCGCCTGTCCAGCCACCTGGGCTGTGGGGAACTGGTCTCAGGTGAGCGTGCGGATGAGCGGGGCGGGCACCCGGCTCCCCCGTGGCCCCGGGCTGCAGCGGGCGGCCTCTTCGGGGTCCTTACTGCCGGGTCCTGGGTGGGAGGGAGCCTGGGGCGCTCCAGGATCCTGCCCCCGACCCCAAAGCCTCCAGGACCAGGAAACTGCTGGCCAGCGGGGCCTTGAGGTGGGCAGGGCGGAGTGGGCTGATGTGGGCAGGTCACCCGCCGTGCCTCATGCCCCCTGGCCTGAGCCCACGCCTGCCCTCCCGCGCAGTGCTCGGCGACATGCGGGGTGGGCACTCGGCGCCGGAGCGTCCTTTGCACCAATGATACCGGCGTCCCCTGCGACGAGGCCCAGCGGCCAGCAAGCGCAGCCACCTGCCCTCTGCCCCCCTGCCCGCAGCCCCCCAACACGCTGGGCCCCGAAGGCTCGGGCAGCGGCTCCTCCAGCCACGAGCTCTTCAACGAGGTCGACTTCGTCCCCCACCACCCAGCCCTGCGCCCTGCGCCGCCCGCGTCCCCCGAGCCAGACGGCATGGGCAACGCCATCGACGAGGACCTGGGCCTGGGTCCGCCAGGGCCCGTGTTTGTCGATGACTTCTACTACGACTACAACTTCATCAACTTCCACGAGGACCTGTCCTACGACCCCTTCGCGGAGCCCGATCCCGTCCTGGCAGGAACAGGGCCTTGGGTGCCCCCACCCCGGAGCGGTCCCTCGGAGTCCCCCACGGACACCCCCGGGCCGGCCACACAGCCCCCTGCAGCTGGGGAGGAAGGGGTACCGGGACCCAGCTCCCCCGGCCCGTGGCCCAGCCAGCCTGGCCCTGCCCCGCCCCCACCCTCGGAGCGGACCCCCGGGACTCCCTTGGCCACCTTCTTGTCTGAGGAAAGTGTCCCCATGGGGGCCCCAGGCCCCGGACTCCCCAGCCTGCCGTGGCCGCTGACTTCGGTCCACAGCGCACACCCGCCTGCTGCCCCCGGGAGCCCGGACGAGCCCCAGGACGGGGAGGACAGCCAGGGCCGGCCGCCCGCTCTGCAGCAGGACAGGACCAGTGAGGTTTCCCCGGACAATGAGGAGCCCATGGGCCACAGAATGCACCCCCTGCCCCAGAGGCCCAGCCCCACGCGGCCCCCTTTGCCCACCGCGGGCCCTGCCCCCTCCTCTCCTGGTCCTGCCATGCTGGAGCCGTGGACGGGGGGCACCGTGGCCTGGGGGCCGGCTCCAGAGGGTGGCATGGCCCCTCTGCCCCTTCCTCCCACAGCTGCTCTGCCAGAGATGAAGGGTGGGGACAGCCCCCTGGAACCGGGCACCCCCACCGCTCCGCTCTCAGGCCTGGGCTCAGGGGACCCGCAGACTCCGGCAACGCCGGAGCCCTTCCTTTGGACTGGCCCAGGGCAGGTGTCCTGGGTGACTGCCCTGAGCCCAGGACCCTTGGGCCAGCCTGAGTCCCCCAGGCCCGAGGCCACACCAGCCTGGGAGAGCTCCACCCACGGCAGCGGAGCTGCCGGGGCCCAGCCCCTGGCCCCCAGCCTGGCCGAGGAGGGGGCCTCTGTGGACCTGCCGGCCACCGGGAATGCCAGCTGGCAAGTGGGGGACTGGAGCGAGGCAAGTGATGCCACCAGGGGGGCTGGGAGCTTCTCTAGGACCCTGGTGACTCAGTTTCCTCATCTGAAAACGTGCACAGCAGGACGCAGGCCTTCTGCATCCTGCCTCCCAGGGTTAGAACTGGCAGCCGCGGCGGGTGGAGGCCCCGTGAGGGGGGAGCATCGCCTCAGCTCAGTCACACCGCCATCTGGGGGACCCTGGGCTAGTCTGCCCGTCAGGCCTCAGTTTCCCTTCTGAGTAGTGGGCTGTGGTGCAGGGGCCACTCCTGGGCAGCTCAGGGGCTCCGGAATGGTAGGGCTGTCACACAGGAGGGCCAGCTGGGGGACGTCCTCCCATCTGGCCCGCACGGCCAGGACGGGCTCCCCTCAGATGGGCCGCAGTGGGCACGGCGCACGCAGCTGCCGGGCCGCCCAGCTCCACTCAGCTTCGTCCACATGCAGGGGTCTGTGTTGGGCCTGTGCCCCCCTGGGTCCCCAGAGTGTCTCTGGGAGAAGCCAGCTCCTCCCGTTCACGTCCCAGTTTGGGGGTGGGGGGCAGGCTGAGCCCCTGGGTGGGTTTTGCCCGGGGTCCCAGCAATCCGCTGCTGGGACTCGAACCCAGACTCCTTCCCCAGTGTCAGGACAGTTGGGTGGGGGCTGCAGGGCCCCCCGTGTCCCCCTGAGCAGGGGCGGCTGGTTGCTGGGGAGTTTGATTGCTCGTTCTCAGCGTCCTTGCGAGGTGGGCGGAGGAGTCCGTCTCGCAGATAAGAGCACCGAGGCCGGGAAGGGGCCCTGGCTTGGCTGGGGGCGAGTGGGCTGGGTGCACCTGCACGGCCTCACCGCCTCTGCCCCTGCAGTGCTCTACCACCTGCGGCCTGGGCGCCGTCTGGAGGCCGGTGCGCTGCAGCTCTGGCCGCGATGAGGACTGCACTCCCGCCAGCCGGCCTCAGCCCGCCCGCCGCTGCCACCTGCGGCCCTGTGCGGCCTGGCACTCGGGCAACTGGAGCAAGGTGCGCGGAGACCTGTGCTTGGCGGGGCTGGGCAGGGAAGGGCTTGGAGACTTTGCGCTTGAGTGCGCGTGACCCCTGGTCTCTTGGGGATCTCCGTCTGTGTCTGGCCGGCTGCCCCCTCCTCCCTGTGCTCTGGCTGCCTCTGGAGTCCTCCCCGGCTCTCCTTCACTCCTCTTCCTCCACCTGCCCCGTCTGCCGCCCCTGGGGCTGTTCGGAGATTTGCCCTGGGTGGAGGTGAGGGGTGTCGGATGCCTGCGCCTCCCAGGCCGCGTGTGACGTGCACACGGGGGTCCCCGGTCCCCAGTGCTCCCGCAGCTGCGGCGGAGGCTCCTCGGTGCGGGACGTGCAGTGCGTGGACACCCGGGACCTGCGCCCCCTGCGGCCCTTCCACTGCCAGCCCGGGCCGGCCAAGCCCCCCAGCCGCCGGCCCTGCGGGGCCCAGCTGTGTCTCAGCTGGTACATCTCTTCCTGGCGGGAGGTGAGCCGGGTCTGGGGCGGGGTGGGGACGCCTCAGACCCGCCGCGCCCTGACCCCCCTGCCCCCCAGTGCTCCGAGGCCTGCGGCGGCGGCGAGCAGCAGCGTCTGGTGACCTGCCCGGAGCCGGGCCTGTGCGAGGAGGCGCTGAGGCCCAACAGCACGCGGCCCTGCAACACCCAGCCCTGCACGCGGTGGGCGGTGGGGCCCTGGGGCCAGGTGAGCCGGGCTGCAGGGCGGGGCTGAGACAGGTGGCCAGGGACACTCGGCCGGTCCTCGGTCCGTGGAAGAAGGAATTGCTGAGGGTGACTGCGCTGGGCTCTCTGGGGCCGCTGCGGGTATCGTGGCGACCAGACGGGTCTCTCCCTGCTGGCGCTACGGCCTGCCGGAGGGAATGTGCTGCGATGTCAGGGAGGACCGAGGAGGAGGGGGCTGGGGTGAGACCCGAGGGAGGATGCAGTGATGACCAGGACAGGGACGGAGGGGACAGCAAGGGCAGAGCGCGCAGAAGCGGGTGGAGGGGCTTCGGGTGGGCAGGACACCTTCCCGCCAGGCCCGTTGGAGCCAGCCGAGAGGTTCAGGAACCTCGACGTGGGCCCTGAGCAGGGCCTGCCTTCCAGTCCTTGTCCCTCGGCTGCGAGTGACACGGGGCAGGATGCTTTGCCTCGCTCGGCCACTGTTTCTCATCTGTAAAATGGGGACAGGTGGGGAGCGTTCGATGAAGTGCAGAGCCCGGCACAACGTTGGCAGATTAAACTTATTCTTAGGGCATTTTAAAAACATCAGACCCCCAGCTGGTAAGAACAGAAACTGCCTTGTCCGCGGCCGTGGGCTGCAGCAGGTCCTCCGCCCTGTCCCTTGGGGTCCCATCCAGGGTGCCTGTGTAGGCCTCCCGGGCGTGACCTGTGTGAAGGCCTCGCGGCCCTGAGGCCTGAGGGCTGTCCCACTTCTCACACCCATGACAGTGGGGTCTGAGCACCGTGGGGGCCCTGCGGGGGACCAGGATGGGCCGGGAGGCCGGTTGGGCGCGGGGCAGCTTCCCAGGGGGTGGCCCTGCCCGGGACGCCGGTTCTGTACACGGGCGGTATGCTGGGACACTCCCTCCTGCCCGCTCTGCGCAGTGCTCAGCCCCCTGCGGCGGTGGCATCCAGCGGCGCCTGGTCAAGTGTGTCAACACCCAGACGGGGCTGCCCGAGGAGGACAGTGGCCAGTGTGGCCATGAGGCCTGGCCCGAGAGCTCCCGGCCGTGTGGCTCTGAGGACTGTGAGCTCGTGGAGCCCCCACGTGAGTGCTCGTCCCGGGGGGTGGGGGCCGGAGGAGAATTGGGGAGTTGTCAGCACCCCGTGGCACCGTCTGGCTCCACGTGTTGTCAGCTCAGCCACATCGGCACCGTTGAGGCCACAGGAGGTCGCGCAGAAGCTGGGGTTGTGCAGGATTCGGCCAAGCGGAGTCCCGGCCTCCCAGGCGTCCTGTGGGCAAGCTGCCTCTGGCCTCACGGAAGTGGAGGACGGGCCTCGGCCCTGGTGGCTGTGTGACCTTGGGCGAGCTGCTTCCCTCTGGGCTCAGCGGGATGTCCCCGAGGCTGTGTGAAGGCCGGGCCTGGATGGGACCCCACCCCCAGCGTGTCCCTTCCCTGGCCAGAGTGAACAATGGGATTGCAGGAAGGGGACTCCCTCCCGGGTCCTGCTAGCTCCCAGCTGCCGGTGGCTTCCTGGCCAGCTGGGTCCTCCCGGCAGAAGGGCCTGAGCCAGAGGTGGCCGTGGACGCCCCCACCCCCATGCTTCCTTCCTGCGGCCCAGCTGCCCCAGCAGTGCCATGCAAGGACACGTGGCCACGGGCCACACCTGGGCTTCCTCCCTCCTAGCGGCCTTGGGCTCCATCTCCCTCTTGCGCCCTCCCTCGCTCAGCGCCCGTCCTCGCAGAAGGCAGGTCTGGGTGTGCAGGGCCCAGCGCCACACAGGCACCAGAGAAGGTGGCATCTCCCCTCCCCCATAGTCGCCGTTGTCCCTCGTGGCCCGGGCAGCCCCGCCAGTCTGGTCACCCAGAGACTCAGCCCTGTGCGCGTGGAGAGCCGTGGCTCCCGTGCCTGTGGGCTGTCTGGCCCCACATGGGACAGAGTCCACGGCCGGCAAGCTGGCGCCCGGCACCCCGGGGATCTACTCCATCCACCTTCTCCCCTTGCCCATAGCCTCTCTCCTTGTGCCGGGCCTGGCATGGTCCCCACCTCACGGCCCGTCACCTCAAGGCCTGGTGGAAATGCCCACCCGCCCCTACTGCCCTCAGTACGCTACCTGCGCAGCCCAGGTGGGCCCTGGTGCCACCAACCTTGCTTCAGGGCCGAGGGGCCACAGGAGTTGGGCAGCTATGGCCGGGCAGGGCCTGAGACCCCCAGGGCCAAGAACAAAGGACAGGCCTGGCCGGGAGGCCCTGGGCTCCCCGGGGTGGGGCGGCATCGGCTGCGGGGAGCGCTGCGGGTGGTTACGCAGAACTTTGAGTTGTGCCGGGATTTCTGCCACCGGCCAATGGTCAGGGGCAGCCGGGGAGGGATCTTGGATTCTGAGACCCTGGATTCCCAGGAATGTTCGATGGTCTGTGGGGCTGCGCGGGACACGGGCACAGCCAGGAAACTCCAGGGTGTGTGGTCACTGCCGCAGACGGCCGACAGCACAGCCACGTCCGCTTGCCCCGGCCAGCGGGGTCCTGACAGGAGGGAGCCGAGGCCGGAGGTTAAGCAGCTTGTCCGAGGACGGATGTGCCGTCTGGCACTGCCACCCGGAGCGGGGCAGAACAGCTGCGCACCCTCCGCAGGCCCAGGGGAAGTCCCAGGACAAGGGCTGCGACGCTCCTGTTCTCCCCGGGGAGGTCTGCTGGGGTGCGCGAGGCCTGGGCAGCAGCTGGGGGCCATCGGCAGCGGCTGCAGCACTGGGAGTGAGGCCAGGAGCCGGCGGCCATTGCCCGGAATAGCCATGGGTGGGGGCCCAGCCAGGCCTGGCCTGCAGCCCCCCCCTGCCCAGAAAGCCAGGCTCAGTCCCCGCTCCCACGGCTGGGACAAGGCCACTCTCTGGGCACACCGCCCAGCTGCGAAGTGGTCCTGGCAGGTGGGACCCGACCCTTAACTGTTCTGGTCTGTGACCAACTACAGAGGCCGGGCAGGACAGGTGCGCTGGAGTGATGCAGGTGGCAGGGGCGGTGGGGGCTGGCAGGCCGGCGCTGCCGGACAGGCTTCCTGGCTTCCCCTGGGCGTGCAGGGTGGTCAGGGGTGGGGTCTCGGGACCTTTTTTCTGGAAGCCTGAGCCCAGCAGTGCCATTCTCTGGAGTCCTGGGAGTCGGCCAGGGGCAGGTGGGACAGGGCTGCAACTCCAGGTTGGGGACAGCCCTCCCCAGCAGCTGAGGGGCCCCCTGATCCCGCCCCGCCCCTGCCCCACCCCAGGCTGCGAGCGGGACCGCCTGTCCTTCCGGTTCTGCGAGACGCTGCGCCTCCTGGGCCGCTGCCAGCTGTCCACCGTCCGCGCCCAGTGCTGCCGCTCGTGCCCCCCGCCTGGCCACGGCGCCCCCTCCCGAGGCCGCCAGCGGGTTGCCCGTCGCTGACCGAGCCCCCGACCCGTGCTGGGTGCAGACTGACGGACCGACCACACAGACCTCAGCGCCCGCCACGGGCTAGGTGGAGCCCTGCCCCTGCGCCCTGATGGTGCTAACCCCTACTGTCCCCCTCAGAAAGCGTATTTTTTTATTCTGACAGTTTGTATAACGTTTGTTATTATTTTACATAAACGAGCATCTACCATTCCAAAGCAGCTTGGCTTCATCGTGGATTTGGGGAATCTCAAGTCAGAACCTCCCTCAACCCCTCTGCCTGAAATGCTGCCGTCCCAGAGCCGCGGTTGGTCGGCCGGGGAGGCGGCAGCAAAGTAACCCGTGGGAGGATGGCGCCGTGCGGCACGGAGGGCTTCAGAGGCCAGGGGGTGGGTGGCTTCCCGGGGGGGCCTGTGCAGAGGGCCAGACGACGGGCAGGGCGTGGTCCCCGCACACGCTCCTGCCAGGCCCCCACTCTGAGGTCCTCAGAGACCTGTGTCACAGGGACTGAGCCATGCGCCACCCCCAAGCCATCCTGTCACCCACGGGAACTGCCCCCTAGAGAGATGGAGTCCCCGCGGGGGCCCCCCTCGGCCCTCTGCTGTGCAACTCCTCTGCTCCACGAGGGTGGGGGGGGCGGCAGGTGGCTGCTGTGTCCTTTCATCGTCCCCCTCCGCCCCTGTGCCTAGAGACGGGGCTGGGCCGGGTGCAGTGACTCGGGGTGGCCTCTCCCCCTGCCAGCCCCAGCTGCTGCCGCACTGACCTGTGGTCCAGCCCAGGGGCACCTGCCCACCCGCAACCCTTTCCTGCCCGTACGAGCGAGTCCCACAAGGCCAGTCGGCGGCGCACACACCAGGGGGCAGGTGACATGAAGGTGCTTTGAAGAGGGACCGGCGAGGGGTGCAGTCTGCTCCCCCAGTCTGCCCTGTACCCTGGCTGGGCCGTGGACGCAGCCCCTTCACGCCCTTTCCTGAGCCATCCGCCTAGAAGGAGCCAGTTTATTCCCCCTCTCCAGGAGGGGAACACTGAGATTCAGAGAGGCCCCCTGCACACGTCTCACATTCTGTTCTCCAGTGCAGGACACCCCCAGGTGGAAACGTGAGGGGCCCCAGAGCTGACCACGCAGCAGTACGTGGCCACACAGGGCTGGGGTGTGCGCTGGGGGCTGGGGTGGGCGGACACTGAAAACCACTCTTCCGGATCGAGGCCAAGAAGCAGCATCAGAAGCTGAACCCGTCGGAGGCATCTGTCCCAGGACTTGGAAGAGATAGCGGGACTGTGGGTGCAGGGTGGCCGCCCAGCGGCGTCGAGGGGTGCTGGCTCACACCTCACTGAGCATTGACACACCCATTTCCGGATGAGAAGCCCAAGGCTCTGGGAGGAAAGTCACTGGCCCAAGGGAGACAGAGGCCTGGTCCGGGAGAAAGCCTTGTCTCCTGTTCCGAGCTCCGGCTGCCCTCGGGAGCCGACCGCGTTGAGGACGAGGCCTGCAGCAGGCCCACGGTGGCTCTGTGCAGGGGGCAGCCCATCTGAGGCCACATGGAAACGAGTCACCGCTTGCGTGAGTCCAGGCACCAGCATGCCGTCTGCTTCCTGTCTGTGTTGGCGGCAGCCGTAGGCCCAAGCAGGCCCTGGGGACCCACGCTGAGTAACGGCTTCCCAGGCCGTAGTCAAACTGGCCTCGGTGGCAACCCCTACGAGGGATGGGGCAGGGCCCGTCACATGCTCCTGACACACACTGGCACAGTGGCAGAGCCCTGGGGTCCCTGTCCCAGCACTGCCACTGCCGTCGTGCTGTGTGACCTCGGGAAGCCCTAGCCTCGCTGCCCCCCGAGGACAGAGCTTACAGGTCCTGGCCTGTCCTGTCCAGGAATCCTGGCTGGAGCTGCCCCCCCACCCCCTGCGGGAGGACATTTGGTCTTAATCATCCTGTGTTTTTTCCAGGGATGGCTAGGGGTGTCCCCAGTGGCAGCTGGGCCTGAGCTGTCAGCCCAGGCAGGAGACAAACAAGCCCATGACTCAGGCAGGGCACGGCTGGCGGGAGGAGGGTGCTTTCCCCGGCTGGGGAGCTTCTCCGGACTCAGGAGTCTCTGGCTCCTGGCTCTGCCCCCTCAGTGTCCCCAGCCCTCACCTGCGACTCCGCCACGGCCTCCCAGGGCTACCACTGCTGACAAAGCATCCTGTGTCCTGCATCCGGGGCAGGGACCCCCAAAACGGCAGGCTGGAGGTCAGAGAGCACCCCATGCGCCCTGCCCCCGCCCCAGGCCCTCGGGCGCGCCCAGTCACAGTGACTACAACGGCATTTCCAGGCAGAACGTTATACAAATTAGTAGTTTATTTCTTCCTGTAGTATTACAATTCCAGAGTTTATATTCCAAAAATAGACTAGAAGATCAGTGTAGAAGCTGCTGTGGTACAGGACGGAGTCATTTGGCAGCCCCCCCCCCCCAAGTCCTCTAGTGGCCCAGCAGGGCAGGACGCTCGTGGACACCCGGCCCGCGTCTGGCCTCCACCTGCAAGGACATCCCGGGCAGGCCCAGCTGCCCAGAAGCTCGGGGACGCACGGGAAGACGGCACCACAAAGCAGGGTGGGGGTCTGTGCAACGACACGAACGTCCGGGTAAAACCCAGCCGGGGGTGTGTCTAGAACATTCCCTATGTCAACACGATGTCGCTGACACCAGGGCATCTCCAGCTGTCCTCTCAGCTGCCATTGCACGGCGGTCAGCATGACCACAGGTGCGCCCAGGCCACCTGGGCAGAAGCGGCCCACCACGCGTGAGCCAGGGACGGCTGCGGCTAGAGGGAAAGCGGGCAGGGAAGGGAGGAGCATTCCAGGGTTGGCATAAATACACAGAAGTCACACAAAATCAGAACTTGCTATATAAAATAGATGCGGAATCTAGAAAAACCTTGATAAAATAGCCTATAAAAATATAAACTGTAGTGAAAATACACAAAAGCATTAACAGAGGCTCGACCCATGGAAACCCCATCAGTCTAAAAGCTGGCACTTCCCCCTGGACTGACGAGGAGCTGCCCCGGCCCTGACCCTGCGCTTGGCGAGCAGTTTGGCGCGGCGCGGAGGTGCAGGGCAGCCCCATAAGGGGCACGTGCCGTGGCTAGCAGGAGGCCTCAGGCACTGGAGGGGACAGAGCAGCTCTTCCCACAGGGGCACGAGGGAGGCAAGTGCTGGCTGAAAACGGTGGGGCCCACAGTTCCGCCTGGTCCCCAGAGTGAAAACAGGCCGAGCGCCGCCCCCACGCTCAGAGACGGGGCAGACGCAGTGTCCAAGGAGGACCCCCAGGAAAGAGCCCAGTCCACTCCTCCAGGACCTCCCCTGCTCGCGTGCGAGCCCAGCCACGGCTGACTCCTGCCTGCAAATACGCACGGGCGGCCTCCAGCCAGGTGCACCTTCCGGGGCAAACCAGGCCGAACGAGCCCATCCCTGCGGGCAGCACCTGAGCTCTAGGCACAGCAGGGTGGGCCGGCACGTTCCAGGGGCACATCCACAGGGAAACTAAGACCGGGCAGTGGGAGCTGACCCACGGCCCAGCCCCGTTCCGGCCGCACCCCAGGCTGACGGCCGTGTGGCCACGCGGGGAACGGGCAGGGTCTCTCCACCTCATCCACAGGGCAACTTCCTCAAGAAGGTGGGCCTCAAACAGCCGCTCCCCAAAACAAAAACAATGACAAAACACATTTTTAATACCTGGAAAGAGAAAAAGGCTTTTGGCTAAATATAGAGACCAGCTCCCTCCGTGCAGTGAAAAATTAACAACTTCACTGAAGACAAAAAAGCGGAGCTCGGTCTAGGACGCGGAAACACCATGTAGCCGCGGCACTGCCAGGAAGCCGACGGCAGGAGAGTCACAGGAAAACCACACTGGGGGAGAAGGCACTTGCTAAAGCTGCACTGCCTTGGTTCTTGGTCTGCGTGCGTCTACACCGACGAAGGATCATTTCCAGTCTCTCCAGGTGGTGTGAAACATCCCACTGAGGACTGTTTCTCTGGCGCTGAATGACACCGACCAGAGATGTCTTTCATGTTTGCACGTCAGGGATGGTCCCAAGATGACGCGCAGACAAGCTCTTTGCTCAAAGCCTCTCTCCAGGCTTCGAAAAGGCAGTTCCCAGACACTGCCGGGGCAGCCGGATGTGCCAGAGGCAGCGGTGACCCACGTCCTGGCGAGGACAAGGACGCTTCCAGGCAGCGGTGGCAGGGGCCACACTTGGGAGGCTCACCCAGACCTCGGCCCCAAGCAACGGTGTTTCCCAGCCCTGGGACTGGCCGCGGCTCCCGCAGGACCCAAGAGCACGGGCCACCCCCGAGGAAGCCCAGGTCTCGGGCGTCCGAGAGCGTCCGCTCACAGCTGCATCCCTGCCTGCGAAGCACCCAGAAAAGGCTCCTCCGTCCCCTCAGCCAAGGCCAGCCTGGGGTTGGGGGGGGCCTGCTCGGCTGCACGATGACCCACTGTTTACTGGGAATCACGTCCCATCCGTCCCTGGAGAGTGACTTCCGCAAGTTGACTTGTTTCCACGGTACCTGGAGGAGACGCGCCAGGAGCCGGGTGGGCAGGGGCGGGCAGGGGCGGAGCCCAGTGGCCGGCAGACACAGGCTGGGGGGGTTGGGCAGCCGGGCCCTCCCCAAGCAGGCTGGGAGCCGCTGCTGGAAGGACTGTGTGCGGAAGGCAAAGGCCATTCCAGAGAGGGGGCGTGGCTGGCCACTGGACGCCACCAGCGGAAGGTTCGTGGGCACCCTGTGGTGGCCACTTTGAACACGGGACGTGCTCACTTCTCTAAGCAAGTCCCCTTTCCACAGCGCCCGTGAGCCACCTGCCGCAGCCACTCTTTGGCCTACGGTGTCTTGAGGCGCAGTGGGCATCCTCCGCGGTGCTGTTTGAAAAACACACACGCTGCCCACGTGTGCAGGAGAAAGAACACGGGGAGACGCCCGCAAAGCAAGGTTTTCAGAGGATGAGACATCAATGTGCCCGACGGAGGCTGTGAGCAGGCTTTCGCCTGCAGACAGCCGACCGGCAGCCTGGCAGCTCGCCCGTAGATGGAGCGTGGCCGACAGGTGCGACCAGACGCCACGGCACGGAGATGGCCGTAGACAGAGTGGACGCCCCCGTGGGAATGAGCGAGTGCAGTCTGCAGTCTGGCTTTGGACACCCGCCCGGCGGACCCCCGGACGTTCTGACTTTCACACGCTCATTCTGGCTGTGAGCCAGGACGGGCAGCGCCGGCACCCACTCAGGTGTCCTCCTCCTCGTCGCTGACCAGCCCGCCCTTGTCGGGGCTGGTGTCCCGCTCACGCAGGAAGTCCTCCCGGATGGCCTCCAGCTCCGTCAGCTCCAGCCGGACCTTCTCCAAGTGGTAGGCACGCCGGTTGCGGATCTGGCGCAGGGGGAAGGGGTTCAGGTCCCCAAAGGAGATGCTGATCAGCTTCCTGGGGGACACAGGACAGAGAGACTCAGCAGGGCTTCGACGGGTGGTCACACAGCCGTCTCTGAAGCACAGCCCAGAGGCCCGGGGTGGGGTGGGAAGAGGGCTTGCCACGCTGGTGGTCTGGCGCAGGCGTGTCACCCTGGGGGGGCGGGCCCACCTCGTGCAGAGACAACAAGGCGCCGTGGCCCAGCAAAGGGGAGGCTTTGAATGGCTGCCTGAGCTCAGATCCCAACTCTCCCACGTACTCTGTGACTCAAGTCACACCCTTCTCTGGCCTCTGACTCCTCCTCTGCACACTGGGGACAGTGGCAGTGCCGCCTGCTAGGCTGTGGGGTCACCCGAGCCCCCGGCGTACGCACTGAGAACAGCACCTGGCTCTGGCTCAGTGGCAGCAGGTGCTGGCGCGTCCGCAGCCTTACGGTGGGCACGAGGCCGGGCACAGAGCGAGGGCCCCGAAGACCCTGTCCTGGGACTGACCAGTGGGAATGAATGAGCGACCAGGAGGACGTGGCAACGACCGTCTGATCCGTGCAGCGAGTGACGAGCGCTAAGATGCCGTCAACAGGGGAACGTGCAGCCTGCGGGTTTCACATCATCCCCAGGTCGATTCACCAATTTATGATAAAAATTTCAAGATTTTGATACTTGCCCCTAACCACTGGCCTGTGGTTTAATGAAAACAAAACTAAAAGCTGTTTGAGGCCACTTACAGGCTTCTGGCCCAAGTAGGGTAGCCACACTGGTCTCCGAGGGCCACAGGAGAAGCTGGCTCGGCTGACACCGCGGGCCGCCCAACCCCACTCCGGACCCTGCCAGCCCCGAGGCTTCGCTTCCCAGCAACACAGGCTGATTCACTTCCTGCCAACCAAAGGCCCAACACGCTCACGGACCCCAGGAAAAGCCGCGATAAGACAGAAATGTCACGGGGGACGCCTCCCTGTCCTGCCAGAGAGCAAACCGGAATCAGCCTAAGGGCCCATCAGTTCATGAGTGGATGAAGATACCGAGGTGTATATGCCGCACGGAGCACTGCGCAGCCATAAAAGGAGCAAAACACGTCTCTGGCAGCAGCTTGGATGGAGCTGGACCATCATCCTGAGTGAAGCATCTCAGGAATGCAAAACCAAACACCAGCTGTGCCCTAACAGCTGGGAGCCAGTCGACAGGCTCACACGGACACAGATGGAAGGGTCCTTGGAACCAAGCGAGGAGGGGTAAAAACTCACCTGCCAGGCACAGCGAACGCCATTCGGTGACGGACACACTTAAAAGCCCCAACAACTTAAACGTTATAAAAGGTATCCATGTAACAAAAACATTTGTATCCCTTGATATTTTGAAATAAAAAGTATACTTAAAATAATGATAATAATAATAAAAGCAAAAAATAAAACTGACTGTCTGACAGGCAAAGAACAAAAAAAGAAAGAAGGAAAGAACGCAAACCATTTACTCCTGCTTCGGCTACTTCTAACATAAGGGACACACTATTAGGAACACACAAGCCTTCTGTATATTTTAAAACGCCTACTCCTTAGATATGCTTAACTCTAATCCAGAGGGTTCTCCTGCGAGAAGGCAAAAGACCAGAAGGGCTGGCTGCATTTATGGATTTATTTAGAGACAGGGTCTCACTGTGCTGCCCAGGCTGGCGTGCAGTGGCACCATCGCAGCTCACTGCAGCCTCGAACTCCTAGACTCCAGCGATCCTCTGGCCTCAGCCTCCCGAGAAGCTGGGACTGCAGGTGCCATCACACCCAGCTAATTTTTCTATTTTTGGTAGAGATGGGGTCTCATTATGTTGTACAGGCTGGTCTTGAACTCCTACCCTCAGTGATCCTCCTGCCTTGGCCTCCCAAAGTGCTGGGATCAGAGGCGTGAGCCATGGTGCCCTGACTAGCCTGGCTTTACTTAAATGCTAAGCTCCCCAGAGCGTGTTCTGGAACATGTGAGCACTGGGAAGCAGGGGTCTACTGGGCGTGGGTTCTGCCTCACGCTCAGCTGTGCTGCTCGGGCCACCTGTCCCACTTGGGCGGGAGGAGGATGCATGTGACGCAGGCGCTGGCGGGGTCCGTGCACTGGGAGCCCACACGGCGCTCTCTCTCCTACAACCATTAGCCCACAAGTTCCACAACTCGAACACTACGGCGTCCGTCCCTTTCTTCGCAGAGAAAGCGAACAGTGAACCGAACGTTCTCGCTCGCTCCTCCAGGCAGTGACGCTGGCTGGGCCGCAGGGGAGTCAGATACCGCCTCCGCTCAGGCCTGGAAGGTTCCGTGAAGAGATGAGAAAGGGCCTGTGGTCAACCATGCTTGGGAGACCAAGTCCGCTGCAGAGACCCCTTAACTTTGACCCGACGTCTCCTGAGTGCATTTGAGTATAGCATTCCCTCCCTCCTTTTCTGTAAGACCAAATGCTGCAGAACCCACATCCTTGGAACCCTAGTCGGGGAGCTGATTAAAATAGTGGGGTCCAGCCTGGCGGTGGGACCAGAGCTTCCTGGGGGCCCTGCTGCCACAGCCCGGCACCCCCTGACGCACCTGGACTCCAGCCTTGGCTTCCAGAGCAAAGAGGAAACTGCCCACGCGGGGGCGCTGCGGGACCACAGAGACTGCTGGTGCGCGGCAGCCGCGCCTCCCGCGACAGGAAGGGTTGGCGGAGGCACCTGCTCACGTCTGTCCCACCAGGACCCAGCAAGAGCCGGTGGGCGGCACAGCGTCGCAGTGGGGGCGGGAGCTCCCGGAAGGTTGTTCTCAGCGATCCTGACCCAGTCTGAGCAGTTTCAACCTTTCACGGGCAAATGTTACTCTCAATACCTTCTTTAGCGACACGCAGGTCGTCGTTGTTGGTGCCACTAACAAGCCTGAAACTATCTCGACAACCAGCTCCCCAAGAAAAAGACCCTAAAAACAGCGAAGACTTCTAGGAAGCTGGCATGGCCTCAGCCAGCACCTTTGCCAGCACCCACCTCGCTGCCAAGGCCAGGGCAGTCACCAACATGGTCCCGGCACATATGGGCAATGACTGGCTGGGGGGGACCAACATGACTCCTGAACGTCCAGCCGCCCTGGCCAGAAACCCAAGGGTCTTCCAAGTTCGAAGTCCTCCTCCACTGTCCTCCATCTCCCCCTTTTCTCCCCGTCTGGGGCCACCTCTCTCCAGGCCACCACCTCTCACTGGGCCCCCTCTACTAGCCACTAACCCCCGGCCTCCTGGCTGCCAGTCCTGTCCTAATCTGACCCTTCCCGACACTCTCAGGACGAAGTGCCCAGTCCCGAGCAGAGCCTGCAGGAACCCTGATGGCCCGGCTCTGTGACGGCCCAGCCTTGGGCCCGGCCTGGCCGAGCTGCCTCCGGTTCCCCAAACGTCTGCTCCCACGGCTCCGTGCGCTGCTCCCAGAGGCCCAGCCCAGCTACTCAGCCTTTC
Source organism: Avahi laniger (assembly GCA_963575035.1). Lineage (NCBI taxonomy): Eukaryota > Metazoa > Chordata > Mammalia > Primates > Indriidae > Avahi > Avahi laniger. Next base: position 81,683 of record CAUYSK010081488.1, read on the forward strand.
CCCGGCCTGGGCTTCCTCGACCACAGCACTGGTCAGACGATGCCCAGAAACTTCCCTGACAAGGTCTCCAAGGCCAGGGCTGCCCCTCAGCCCCGCACAGGCCCCGCCATGCACCAGTAAACGCTTGTTAGACAAATAAAATTATTGCCATCGGTTGTGGGGACTTATGTTTGTGGGATAAATGACAGAACCATCTTCCGCTCTGCTCCTCTCTAGTCTCCGGGAGGCCACCAGCCTCCTCCTCCTTCCGCTTTCTTTTCCCCGGAAGGAAACTCCGTCTCCCAACCGCACGCCTGGGAGGGCTGAGCGTGAGGACAGCGCGGACAGACGCTCGAAGGAGGCAGCGCCGGGCTTCCCGCCCTGCTTGCCGTGTGAAGGTTTCCCCAGGGACTGACCTGGCGTCCAGGATGGTGCGAGTGAAGTAACGGAGATACTTGAATATGGACATCGAATCTTGCAATTTCAGGATCTCCTCTTCCTTGTATTTAAAAAGTGCCAGGGCGAAACGGAAAATCACCTGCGGAGAAAACAGGGAAACTTCTAAGTGGAAGAACACCACGGCTCCAGCCTGGACTCTGGAGTTTTGGGGGGGTGCAGCCCACCGGGCCGGAGGAAGCGGCTGGCACAGGCCCCACCCGGGGACAGACACTTAACCTGGGGGCCACTTTCCCTCTCTTATGGGAAAACACCGTCCTGTAGGAAGTTTCCAACCACACGTCAGCCCAGACCAAACCCCCTACGGAGAGATCTCTGTGGGACCCTCCCGCATTCGGCCCATACTCCTAGTCCACACAGCACGAGGAACTAGCACAAGGAATCGTTTTTAAATAAATCCAAACCAGGATTTTCTGGTCCTGAAACTCTTGGAAAGCTCTACCTACAGAAGCAATTTCCACCTCGGGTGAACTAGGGTCTAAATTACTAACTTGTGAATACGATGAGAGAATCAGTTTTGTTTTGGGGGTGCAGCGTCTGTGGCTATAGTAAATGATGCCTGCTGGTCTTGCACGTTCGAGCCGCTTTGGGACAAACTGCTCCCCCCACGTCTGAGGGCCCTGGGGGGCTGTGCCAATCTGCACGGTCTCTAATTTAGAAAGCAATATTTGCAGGGCTGAAATAGGCCATTTTCCTCCGAACATCCCCACTACGGCCCAGCGGGAACACCGTCTAGGCCCCGGCTGGGAGCTCTTTTCAGGAAGGGCAGGCCAGAGCGAACGGCTGGCGAGGACTGTGTGGGGTGGGGCGCAGGTAGCGCGCACTCAGCTTCGCTGGGCGGTGCGAGTCGGTAAGGCCCCACGGGCAACCTGGCGTCATCAGACCCGCTGATGCCTGAGCCCGGTCCCAGCGCTGTGCCCACAGATGGAAACAACCCAAGTGCCGTCACTCGGGCTGCTACGTAGATTTCTGGTTCATCTGTGCAAAGAGCTACCACGCAGAGCCGGATCTGTACACCCTGATGTTAGTGCGCAAAACACCTTGAGGAGATGCACCAAGTGGAGAAGAGCAACGAGGAGCCTGGGGGAGGGAGGGAGACCTCCTATCCAGTACACACCCCAGGTATATGGTTGAATATTGGAACCTATTACTCAAAAACTGACTTTTTAAAAACATACAACAGCCTGGGTGGCAGGCTGGTAGGCAGTCGGGCTCGGAGGCTGGCTCCCCTGCGTCTGTCCCCTGATCCTCCCTTACTGGGTCTCGGGGCCTCCGTCTCCTCCGCCACCCGCGTGGCAAATGGTAAGGGTCAGGCCCTGACTGCAAACTGCAGCTGCCAGTGCCGGGCACAGGGCTGGCTGCAGACGGGATATTTCCGACAGACGGCAGACAACTGCTGTTTCCTGAGACCCCAGACCCAGTGCTGCGGGCACCATGCTGAGATCACTCTGGCACCACGGAACCCTCAGGCGTCCTCGGGGAGCCAGCCACTCGGCCACCTCCAACGCTGCCCACATAGCCATCGGGTGTGTGTGCGCTGAGCAAACTCACCTTTGGTCCTTCGTAAAGGAAAGAGTCCCATATCTTAAAAAGGACGTCACTAACGACACTATCCACAAACACCACGAGAAACCAGTTGAACGTGATGAGGGTGTAGTCGACCCTGTGCTGTTCGAAGTGGGCGTGTAGTCGAGGCAGCTTCTCGCTCATGAGGTCTCTGAACACCCGCTGGTCCACCTGCAGAGGGAACAGAGGGGAGAAGCGTGTGGGGTCTGCCGTGCACCCTGCAAACAAGCACAGACAAGCACATCTACACATCTTGGAGCCAGGACGGTCCCAGCCTTGCCGATCCCCGGGTCAGTAAAGGAGACGCTAACTCAAGTGGCCGTGATCCTGAGCCTTGGGTGCTCGTGAGACTTGAGCCGAAGACGAAGCGAGCCGTTACCACGTCCGTCCAGCAGACACTTGCCGGGCTGCTTGGGGCGGCAGGGCAGCAAGGACTCCAGGGCCCCACAGACCTGAGTCTGATCCCTGCTATACTGCTTCATGGCTGGGTGGGTTTCACAGCTGAGTGGTGTGTTCTAGAAAACGGCGGATGATTTCTCCTTTACCAGCTGCTGGGAGGACTCAACAAGACTCACGTGAGTTCCTATCACACGACGGACACGCAGGTGGTCACTGCTGCTCTGTGCGGCACGGGGCTGGGGCTGGGGCTGGGCAGAGGACCGAAGGGTTCAGCCCTGACCTGGAGGAGTTAGGAGACCAGCGGGGAAGCCAGGTGCATGGACTATCACAATAACGGTGGTAGGGGCCCCAGGGACAGGACCCAGAGAACCAGGAGGAGAAACGGCTCCCACGGCAGCGCAGACGCCCTGTGCCACACTGAGAAGTCAGGATGTTGCCCTGTAGGCCAGGGGCTTTCCTGGCCTGTCTACGACCCGCAAGAAACACCTGTCCCCACCCATCACCCAGGCGGCAAGTCCCTGAGTGCCTACGCACAAAACAGAAACACGTTTCATAAGACAACACTTAACCTCACACGGCAGATCACACTTTGATGTTTTCCAGTCTAAGCAACTGGATTTAATGGGAAAAAGCTAGTGCCAACCTACTAAACCGATCTCTCCACCCATTGTTCGAAAAACTACAATTGTCCCTAGTCACATGCGGGGGATTGTTCCAGAACCAACACGCCCCTCCTGCCCCCGAGTACACCAGAATCTGAACACCAGTCCCACCATCAGCCCCGCAGAGACTGCATACACAAAGTCAGCCGTCCACATACTCAAGGTTTGCGTCCCGAGAATACCGTATTTTCGATCTTTGTTTAGTTGCAAAAAACCCACGTGAGTGGACCCAGGCAGTTCAAACCTATGTTGCTCAAGGGTCAGCTGTGCGTGTTGCCGTACTTCACGCCTGGCCCATACCTGACCCGTGCCAGGGTACGTACGGCTCCTCAGTGGCAGCGCCTTCTCTCACCTCATCCCACGGAGAAGCTGCATGATGTGTCCAAGCTCCAAAGCTTGCAGGAGGGCCTGGTTCTGACCTGACTGTGAGACCCTCGGCACAAGCTCCTAACCCACGTGCTCAGCCCCACCTCACAGGAGTCAGAAGAATCAACGCTTCGTTTTTCTTGCTCTGAAGCACTGAGTCACCTGAGATTTTACATTCCAGTCTTTACAGCTATTAGCTCTCAGGTGCCCACGAAACACGTAAAACTTTCTCTACTGACCTCCTCACTCCCACCCGACTGCGACAGCGGCCTCCGCCCACCACTGCGCATTTCCTAGCTCACACGCAGATGCCACGGAAAAGCAGGTCTCCTGGTTGGTGAGTAAGACGTGAGCACAGGGAGGCCAGAGGAGCTTCTCTTGGACCCACCGACGGCTGTGAAACGGGGACAGGGCCTGTCCCAGGTGGCTACGGGGAAAGCCCAGCCCAGGACGGCCGGAGCTCAGGCCCTCGCCATCCTCCGTGATGCTGCGGGGGGCAGCGAAGGGGTAGCCCAGCCCCAGCTCAGCTCCGCAGCCTGGCAGCTCGGGCCAGCTGCTGTTAGTGTCTCTGACCCCGTTTTCTCCCAAGTCAAAAGGAGATGACACCGCCTCCACCTCCCAGGGCTTTGCTGCCGGCATGGGCTGTGGGGCAGTAAATGCCAGTTCTCTTTCCATGGTCAAAGAGCAGCTCATGTAGGTTCAAACGAGCGCTCGCAGGGCACTGGGCACACTCCATGGGAAGACGGGCCGAGGCCCTCCGGTGCTGCTGACCAGCTGCAGGACAGGCAGGCACACGGGACGGTGCGCTTCGAGAACCACGTCCCACAGGCCTGTCCCGCGTGGGCCTGCATGGCCAGCAGGAGGGATTGCGCAGGCACCAAGGCTACGGAGCGGGAGCTTCCAGGAGGGGGGCAGGGATGGTGTCCTGGGTGGATGGATCGCGCGCACAGAAGCACGCGGGTATGGGCAGACCAGAGAACAGAGTCCTGGCACGGGCACAGGGCGTGCCCAGCAGCCTGGCCGGGGTGGGCGCGTGGAAGGAGGGCCCCGGCGGCGCGAAGCCATCTGGGCTCTACCCTGGGACGCCAGAGGGACACAGCTGAATCCCCGGGTGAGGAGCAGGAAGAGTGGAGAGACGGGAGGTGGCGGCAGGAAGGAAAGGAAGAGGAGACTGCCATGATGGCGGGGGGAGGGGGGACGGCGACCCCACAGCAGTGAGGGGACAAGCGGGGACAGGGATGCCAGCCGCCAGGCCGACGGCAGCGGAGGGAATGGTGGGCAGGGGGATGAGGGGAAAGGAGGGCGTCCAGGTGGCTCGACGCTCTGCCTGGGAGGCGGGCGCTGGCGGGAGGGGGCACGGAAGGCAAGAACGGGAGCCTCCCTCCAGGGCAGAAACACAGAACAGGGGACATGCGGTCAGGGCCCACCCAGAAAGCGGAGCTCGCTGAGGACGTGTCACAGAGGGGGTCTCACCCCGAGGCTGGTTACGATGGCAGAAAGGCCGAGCAGCGAGACGCTGATGGTGAGGCCGCCTGCGGGCACGAGACCCTCCAGACAGGGACAAAGCCCCCGACAGGGGCAGTGCCTGCAATGGAGAGAGGACCGGTCCTCAGCCTCCTCCTGCCAGCCCTCCCACACCGAGCAGAGCAGGGGCAGGGCGAGGAGTGGCTCTAGGCAGGCAGGCCAGGCGCGGCGGGGGCTGGAGGAGGCATGCCCCGCGGCAGGCGCTCACGGGAACAGCGTGGCTCACAGACAGAAGGTGCCCGCGTGTGGGGCACATGTGAAGGGCTGGCCAAGGAGGGATCGAGAACGGGCCATTTCAAAGCCAGAGTCTGCAGCAGCTCAGCCCAGCCTAGGAGAGTGGTGCCCTGGGCCACAGGGTCAAGCGTCGGGTCCAGAGATAGGACTGTCCCAAGCGGAGACACAAACTCTGGGCTCTCCCAGCCCATGTCGTCCTCCCCTGGCCCCTGGCATCTGACTGCAGGTGTGGAGGGCACGAAATGCACTGCTCAGACCCCTGCTGAGGGAGCCCTGCCCCTCTGGGCCCATCGCTGCGCCGGTTCCCAGGAGCCAGTGAGTGAGCCTGGCTGGGCACCAATGAGCCCATCTCTGCAGGAGGCCGGCGCCTCTGACAGAGGACCTTGGCCTGAGGACCCCCGCGGGCCCAGCCAGAACTTTCCCAGCACTGCCCAGTGTCACGACATGGTGACCTAAGATGCTTCCTCCTCAGTCCTCCCTCCTTCCCCTGGGCTGGGGACTCTCCTGGCCTCCCTGCTCCTGCCCTCAACCTCCGCAGCTCTTCCCCTCGGAAGCCTCTGGCTTGTCTAGTGCTGCCTTGGCCCTTGCGTCTCAAGGACCTGCGCCGACACACCAGGCATCCCAGGTACCCCTGTAAGAGGACCTAACCCCTGGTAGGCCTGGCGCCAGGGCAGCGTGCGGAGCAGTGAACATAACATCAGGTCTGCAGGACGGGCCGTCTTGCGGGTTTCCCGTGTGCTGAAGGAGCGCGATCCTGCCTCGCTCGCCAACAGCCGGGTCTGCCCCAGTCTCCGAGACGTGCGCTGCCACCCTCAGGGACCAGCTGCTGAAGTCATGTGCGCAAAACCTCCTGACAAAGGCTGAATTTCAGCTGGGATTCCACAAACTGGTGGCTGAAGCACAGAATTTTTAGAAGTACCTGGGATCCTAAGAGAGTCTTCGTGTAATAGTCTCGAGGCATGAAAACTTCCACTATGGCAACCAGACACCAGAATGCGTCTTCTTGCTCCAGGTACAGGAGGGCCACCGCCACCAACCTATGGGCAAGGGGAGAACAGGGTGAGTGCCCAGACGCAGACGGCTGCCACCGTCTCCAGAGACGTCAGTGTTAAGCTGCTCTTTCTCTCACGGCCAAAACAATTTCTAGCTCTCAGTAAAGAACAATAAGTAAGTGTTTCTTCGCAAAGACATTCCAGAAGCAAAGCTATACCCCTTCCCTTCGTTTGGTTTTTGTTCAAAGATGAAACTATTGCCCGATGATCAACCAGCCTCGTTTTAAAAAATGTTTTCATTATAAGATTTTTGCTGGTGCAGCTAATTCTTTGAGGTCACTGTCCAAGAAGTTCCAACTAGCTCTTTTATGCACAAAAAAAATCCAGATGTGAGTAAGTAACAAAGAACATAAGATGGTTTAAAAACAGCTTTCCCGATACATCCTGCTTCCCAGCTGGAGGCGTGAAATGGGGCTGTGGACAGGGGAAGCCCCGCGGCGCCTTCTAACCCCACGAGGTCGTGTGAGTGCATGTGTGTGCGCACGTGTGAGTATGCGTGTAAAGGGGCAGAACCTGCAGCTGTTCAGGACAGGAGCTGGAGCCGGCCCTTCGCCCGCTGTGGCTGATCCACAGGCTGCTTGGGAGCAGCCCAGGGAGGCTCTGAGGGCGTCCGCGGCGGACGCTGGGACGGGGGCGGCACAGGAGGCCCCTGCTCAGCTGGAATCCAAAACTTCTGCCAGGACAGGAAGCCTGTGGGCATTACTCATGGGAAACCCTGATACCATTTCTCGGAATTTGCTTTATTTTCTTCCTTCGATAAAATGATAACGAACTCATCTCAAATTAACAGGAAAAAAAGACCTGGGATGGGAGAAGGGGGGGAACTCGAGTAGGCGTGAACGTGATGGGGAGGAGAAAGGCAACCACAGCAGAGGCAGAGGAAGGAAACACAGAATCAGCTGGAAAAGCCGAAGTTCTACTCAAGTTCCGGGCACTCTGAAGGCATGGACACGTACCAAGTATTTTGAAGGAAAAAAGTCCAATAAAACGGTTAAAATTCAGAGGATTTAACGGTGATGAGGGTGGAGGCGTGGAGAAAAAGCTTCAATTATCTCAAAGCATCACGCGTATGAAGAACTGATTTCATGTGGCGCCAGACAAACAGCGCATTACTGGACCCTGGACAGGCTCACGTCCCCACTGGATCCCACAGTTCAGAGTTTCCAGCCTCCGGGAACTTGCAGATTAGGTACACGGTGTGAATTGTGAATTTAAGTAAAACGCGACTGCTCTATCAGGCAGTGTCCTATTTGTAGGCTTTTTTTTAAAAAATGGAGACTGTGTAGGAGGACTTCTGAGGGCATGGAGAGGCTGCCCTGCCCTCAGAGGCAACGACTTCCTGGAAACCAGTCAGCTCCAGTTTAAGAACCTTCCCTCCTGCAATGCTGCCATTGCAGATGCAAAGGGACAGCGCTCACCTGGGGGTCGGTGCCTGGCAGGGGCGGGCGCGAAGGCCTCAGAGCAGCCAGACCAAACGTCAGCACTCAGAGCCCAGGTGCGCACACTGGGCTCGCGGGATTCCTACAGCACGCGCGGGTTCCCCATTCTTCCTCTGTAGCATGTCCAACAAGCATGGTGACCTACCATCACCACGGGACAGGAATGTGAAGGACAGCTGCAATGACGGCAGTGACAGAGAACGTGGCAGCACTCAAAGCCTGGTGCCAGGAGGACCTCCCAGGGAGCAGCCCTCGGTGCCTGCTGAGGCCTCGGCCGCCCGGGCGTAGCTCAGGATGAGCCTGGATCCCTGAGACCAGGTGAGAGGCAGGCAAGCACGCAAGACCTGCTCAAGGACTCTAGTCCGAAAGAACCAAGCTCAGTCCTTATCAGGTGAAAAGCTGTTTGGGGCGACTTCTTGATTCACGAAGACCCTGTACGTATAGAACAAGGACCGACCACCAGTTTTCACTCCCTGCATTATTATAAATGCACGAAATCGAACTTCTCATCAAAACCTGAGTAGACTGAGAACAAAGAAAAAAACGACAATCCAAGTTGTTTCAAATTAACTTCTCATGTTCTCAAAACTTTTCGAAAGCATGTCGGTTTCCTGCAATTATTCCAGAACTGGGGATACTCTGACGTTAAAACTAGCCTCCTGCAGCTACTTTTCCCCTCAAAACATTAGCTTTTCTTGGCTAACCCGGAGGGGCGGGAGCGGCCAGGCAGCACCCACCTGTTCAGGCCCTGGCAGTAGCCGATGTCGGGGTTGCGCCAGGAGAAGGCGAGCAGGACGTTGCGCAGCTTCTGGATGCCCTCGGAGGTGGGGCAGGAGTAATGCTTATTGTTGGGCAGCGTCCGCAGCAGGTCCAGCTCGATCTGCTTGGAGGCCGGGTTCTGCTTCTCCAGCGCCTTCTGGAGCAGGGTCTGGAAGTGGCCGGGCTCCATGCTGTCCCTGAACTTCCTGGTGTGGAGGTCCACACACCACTTCCACACCTTGGAGCGGTGCTCGTGCGGAATGCCCGCGCGGATCAGGCTCTTCAGCTCCGGGGAGCACATCATCTCCCTGTTCATCGTGCTGGCGAAGTAGTTTTCCCACTTGACCCCCGTGGACACCTCCTGGCTGTCCGTGAGGTAGAGCGTCTTCAGGTCCAGGGCGCGGACCCTGGCGACCAGCCTCTCTTCCTCGTCATCCTCAGGGACGGTCCTGAACCCGTAAATGTCATATTCACTGTTGAGAAAAACAGAAGGAAACTTTAAATGACATGGTCTTGGAAAAAAGGCCAGTGGAACGGAACAGAGAACCCAGAAACCAGTCCCCGCTTCTGCGGCGCTTTGGAACGTGACCAGGCGTTTCGGATCAGTGAGGAAGTGATGAACCTGCCCGTGTATACGGCCAGGACGACTGGCTATCTATGTGGGGAAAAACTAAACTAGATTTTGTCTCGATACTCCACAGTGGAAAAAGTCAGATCCAGGTGATTTAAAACCCTGAAAACGTGAAAAGCACAGAAGAAAAGGCGCAGGATGGGTATCACGAAAACAAGACGGATAAATCTGCTACGTGTCTGTTTACGTGTGTTTATATATCACACGTGTGCTACATACGCACAACTCTGTGCTTCAAATGCATCATTTTAAAAGGTGAAAAGGAAGAAAATATCTGTAAGATATCAGGGATAAAAAGGCATCAGGGTGTTGGTAGGCAGAATGAGGGCCTCAAAGATGTCCAGGCCCCAAGCCCTGCAACCCACGACACTTCATGGCACACAGCACAAGCAACATCACAGTTGAGACGAGAGAATTTTAAGACACGGAGAGGACGTGGGTGACCCGAGTGGGCCTGGATGCCCTCGGAGCGCCCTTCAGAGAGGAGCAGGGAGGCAGGAGAGACAGTCAGAGAGACGAGGATGGAAGCGGAGGCCGGGAGATGCCAGGTGCGAGAGGGGCCGGACCTGCTGCTGCCGCCTCTGGAGACGGGAGAAAGGGCCACAGCCGGCAACCTCTAGACACCGGGAATGGCCAAGACGACGGCCAGTGAAGAAGCGAGGACCCGGTCCTGCAACCGCAAGGAACCTGAAGACGCAGGAAGCGCACTGTCTCCTAGGACCCCAGAAAGGAACGCAGCCCCCATGAGTCTAGTGAGACACTGGGCTGCCACCCTGCTGGCTAGTACATGCGTGTCGTGTTCGGCCATTAAGTCTGTGACGGTCTGTTGTGGCGGCTACGGGAACTGACACAAAGGTCCTTCACACGCTGCTGCCAAGGGTGTGAACGCACATGGGCTCCTAGGAAACCAGATCTAGCGGAGTAAGATACACACCCCCAACACGTCAGGAATCCCGCTGCGGCCTGTGCCCTGGAGAAAATGGGACATGGACCGTGACGGCCACCGCACCACTGACTGTGACAAGGACAGATGGCAAGAGCCCAGGTGCCCCTACGAGGGGAAGACGGACGCTGGTACACAGCACAAGGACGCTCACGCGTTGACCTGGATAATTCTATTAAATAATGTGGAAAGAGAGAAGTTTCCAGAAGACATATATCTGGGATTAGTATGCGAGAAGCTGTCATCCGTCAGAAATACACACGGACGTGTTCATAGGAGAAACGACATTATGTCTGGCATTTGCTTTAAAATATTCCAGAAAAAACAAACTGCGGGGGCTGGACTGAAGGCAGTGAGCTCAGTGACTGTTCAGTCGGTCACAGATCGACTCCTCGTTCTCCCACGTCCCCTTTCATGGCCACACCTGACTAGTCGAAACAAACAAAACCCTGCAGGGGCAGGAGGGTGGGGTGAACAACATCGGCGGACGGCGGACGGTAACAGCCGCTCGTGCTTCCTCCCCGCGGCGGCTCTGAAAGAAACTGCTGAAGCTGGGCGAGAGCTGCAGGTCGGGTCTGTCATGTGATCTGCTTTGCAGGTTTGGAACTTTCCACAATAAACAGTTAAAAATAAACCACTATGCCCAGTTATCACTCTGCTTGCACATGTGTGCATCTGTGCACATAAACACAAGCACAGAGCGCACATGGGAACGACACACGGCACCTGCAGCAGCTCTCTCAGGAAGTCGGCAACGGCCACGTGGAGCCAGCGCAGCCCAGGCTGGGTCCGGTCCCTGCCACTCGCCGGTCGTGTGACCCAGGCAGGTTGTATCACTCCCAAGCCCAGCTTCCTCGCTCGTAAAGTGAGGGCATGAAACTCACTCCTGCGTGTGAAACACTGAGCACAGCTCCCAGCGGACCTCGATAAAAGGTCTCGCAATGACGGTGTTGGTCACATTCTGACGGTGTTGGTCACGTTCTGACACGAGCAGCAAAGAGCTGGGACAGCAGGAGGCTGGACAGAGCGAGTTTACAGATTTCTCCTAGTTCCATTACTGCACGAGGCTCATTTTCCACAAAATAGGTTATGAGGGATCTTAATCCAGATCCATCGTGGGCTTCCAGGTTCAGTGATTTCCCAGAAAACATGCAATAGCATGTGTTCGCGTGTGTTTGGGGGCAGCTGTGTCCGTGGATCACACCAGACCCTCAGTGGGCTCAGGGGTCACTAATCAGGTCACCCAACAGCTGTCCCCATGAAGAAAGCCCCGGGGCCCCTGTGCTTTGAAACACCTGTGGGCACAGCTATGACTCAGGGGAGGGATTTCATTCCTCAGAAGACTGGCTCCTCCCGACGCAGGAGGGATTGGAAGCAAGGCCACCTCGTTACGTGAGAAACAGGCCCTGCACAGAGGACCTGGGCTGAATCCCCCTCCGTCACTCGGTCACCAGAACGACATTATCTGTTCTGCCGAGCCCATAGCATTTGTCACGAGCACCAGAGGAGACACAGGGCCGTGCAGTTCTGAGTGGTCCCCGCTGCTGCAATGGGGACTTCAGCGTGGGAAGCAGCCCCCAGCCGCCGGCACCTTTACCTGACGAGGTGGGGTTTGACGAACGCCTGCTCCGGCTGCTCCTGGCTCTCCACCTGCAGGGCGTCCTCCAACAACTGGGCTATGACCTCCCGGGCAGGCCCCTGTTCTTCTGAGCACACGGGGGTCTTCATTTCTTGGAGCAGTATCAAGTACTTACTTTCTATCTGGCACAGCTTGGCTTCCAGGCTGGAATACTACAGAAAGTGTGGCAGTTACCTCCCTCCAGAGAGAGACCCGGGAGAAGCAACCCTCGGGTGCCTCAAATAATCAATGAATGACAAGCCCAAAACTGTCAGGAAGTGAGCCAGAGACAAACTGTATCAAAGACAAGAGATTAATTTATGCCAAAGGCCCTGTTGTGTTTAAAGTGGCCTGCACGGCCCTCTTCCTTCCGGGTCTGGCACACGGGCGCAAACACATGCATCACTCTGCGCAGGGTTGGAGTGAGCAGCAGACACCAGGCCATGTGCCGGTTACCGAGGTCAAGCTTGGTGCCACTTAGCCCGAGGGCCACAAGTGGCCACCCCACGCTAACCAATTCTTCCTAGGATGCTGGGACCCTGGACCAGCTCCCACCCGCCACCTTATCAGACAATCAAATCCACCCTGGAAAAGGTGCAGGAGTAGGTCTGGGAAGATGCTGTGAGGTTTGCTCAAAACAGTATATGAGGCACATAACAGCTGTTGACAATGTCATCTGATTATAGCTGAAATGTCTGTGGTCCCTTTAAACTTTGAATATCCCTTCTCAACCATAATTATGTCTGACTTTCACACCAATCCCAGCGGGTTTACAGAGGAGGCATTAACCTCACCATCCTCCTTTTGCAGATGTGAAACTCAATAGCATAAGTAAAAATCCAAATAACCTTAATTTAGGGGACCTTGTAATTGTACTTAATTTGCTTCCTGAAAACTCCATTGAAAATGCTTCTGCACAAAGGAAACCACACCTCAGGGCCCTTCTCTCGTCTTCCTCAGAGACAAAATAAAACCAGCGCACGGCTCCATGGAGTGTACACATCTTAAATACATTTCGGCGTCAGTGACCACGTCTCTCCAAGCACGGGAGCTGGACCAGTTTTTAAAGCGTGTTACTGTGAAATGGTTTCCTGACCTCACCTCCCACCGGGTAAGGAACACATCCCTCCTGACTCACCTTTGCCATCAGATCCCTCTCTCTCCTTTCTGCGTTTCTCCGTAGAGCCGAGAGTTCCAAAATTTCCTTGTTTAGAAACTTGTTTTGGGTTTTGTACCCCTGTAGATTATCCTGTCGGGGAAAAAAAAGATCCATCAATTCGACTGCTTGAACACTGACTTGAGTATCCTGTGTAATTAGCATCTTGCTGCCTTACCAATCAAATAGCCCAGCTAAGTTAGAGCGGATTCTAAGGAACGGGAGCTGTAACTTTCTGATTAATCTTTGTGGCCACCTGAGGCAGCAGAAGGCAGGAAGGCACAATGGCTGTGATGAAGGAGACAGGGAAGATATTTATTTAATGGTGGTAATTTTTCTTGACTGATGACAGGAGAAATAAATAGTGCTTATTTCCTAAATCTATGCAAATATTTTATATCTATCCACAATTCACTGAGGTGGCACAAAAAAGCAATACCTTACGTTCCTTTTTTCTTTTTGTTTTAGGGATGAGGTCTCACTGTATTGCCCGGGCTGGAGCGCTGTGGCGTCAGCCCAGCTCACTGCAATCTCCAGCTCCTGGGCTCAGGTGATCCTCCTGTCTCAGCCTCCCGAGTAGCTTGGACTACAGGCACACGCCACCATGCCCGGTTATTTTTTTTTGTTTTTTGTAGAGACAAGGTCTCACTGTGTTGTTCAGGCTGGTCTCGAACTCGTGGGCTCAAGCCATCTTTTCACCTCGGCCTCCCAAAAGTGCTGGGATCATAGGTACGAGCCACTGTGGCTCGTACTTTTTTTTTTTTTTAAACCACAGAAACTGAATATATTTTCTGTGAGTTGTTTTACTTAACCAGTGTATGTAAAAAAGGCTACATACATACACAAAAGCCCTTAACTAACGATCACACTTAATAATAATAAAAAATATCCACAATGTACAACGTATAAGGCACTTAAGAGACTATGCTCCTCAACCTTTTTACGCTGAAAAATTCCAAACCTATGAAAAAGCTGAAAGGTGCAATGAACGTAACGTATCACAGCTCTCACTTGAATTCACCCGTTAGCTGTCGCCACATGTGCTTTATATCTTTAAGAGAACATAAGCCAGAGACAGGTTTTGCCAAGTCCTGCCGAGGGACACGTCCTACGTCAGCGTCGGCCCCTTGGAATCCGGAGCAAGAAAGGCCACAGGAGCCAAGAGCAACAAAAAATAGGCAAGAAAAGGGGGTTCCTGTAAAATGCTGGCAAAATAAAGTTTGGGAAACTTTAGACCATCCTGATGGTAGACACCATCAAGTAGCAAAGCAGAAAGAAAACACGGCCGAAGCGAAGGACAACGCAAAGGACGCACGACTCTGAAATCACTCATGAGAGCAACACAGAAAGTGCCCGGGCTGTGTTGGCCGAATGAAAAGACGCCAGAGTCCATCGACCTCAACACAGGAGAAGAAAAGGGAAAGTACTGGAAGAAAACATGGAAAAAATACAGCACTTAAATCCCTAGTGTGGTGAGATCCTAGGACCCATATTTATTTATTTATAAATTTTATTTACATACATGAATACAGGCCAGGTACAGTGGCTCACACCTGTAATCCCAACGCTTCGGGAGGCTGAGGTGGGAGGACTGCTTGAGTCTAAGAGTTTGGACCAGGCTGGGGAACACACCGAGACCCCATCTCTACAAAAAATTTAAAAATTATCTGGGTGTAGTGACTCATGCCTGTAATCCCAGCACTTTGGGAGGCCGAAGCAGGAGGATCACTTGAGCCCAAGAGTTTGAGGCTACAGTGAGCTGTGATCACGCCACTGCACTCTAGCCTGGGTGACGGAGCAAGACCCCATCTCTAAAAAAACATATATACATATATATATGTTTCAATGAGACATTTTAAATTTTGGGTCAAAAGAAGGAATCGATATTTCTTCTTCAACCACGCCCTGTCTGGAGCTGAAGGACCACGAGAAAACCCATCAAATACCCCCTTCTGTCCGGGCTCTCCCTCTCTCTCTCTCAAACCTTTTAGGTTCCTCCAGCGCCCCTGCGGAGGACCGACATTAGGAGGGACTGTCTTCTGCACCACAGAGGGGACCCCGGCCCTGACAGTAACGAGGCAGTGTCAGCGTGAGGTCGTGGATCCAGGCAGGACTCGCCTGTCCCACCTGGGATCCCCCCAACCACCACGCTGCCTCCTCATCACTGGTTGCCACTTAATCCCACTGTTGTGAAATTTTGGAGCCACAGGCTCTTAAAACTTTGAGAAATGCTGGAGAAAAAAAATCCTGTGACTGATTCAAACAGCTCCACCCATTCATCCTGCTGTAGGAAACAAAAGGGTGGCAAAGTCCCGCTCTGTTCAGCTCTGCTGGCTGTCCCCAAGAGGAGGGGGACACAGCCGTGTAGGGCCAGGGCGCATTCTCCACAGAGCCCGGCTCCGCTGCACACGCTCCGCCCCACGGCGCACCGCTCGCCACCACCTGGGAACCCGGCGCCCTCAGGTAGCTCTCCACACGCCGCAGGAACAGACACGCTTGCACAACACACGTCAGCTGACACGGAGTGAGTCGTCCCAAAATGTGTGTCATTAATGGGATGTACATTTAGGGTCAGGCATATTCAAGTTGTGTACATTAAAAAAAAAAGGACTTGTGCTGGCAACACTAACCACGACCTCTCATTAATTAATAAAAAACAAAGGCTTTTATAGTGGATGTAAGTATAAAACAATGAGGCTGCGGGTTCTGTCGTTTTGGTTTTTCTCGTTAATAAACCCTCTGGCCTCACACGCCCACGAGAAGTGGTCGCTGAGGGAGACCAACAATGCTGCCGTCATTCCAGTGACTTACTTCCGCTTTGCAATTACGCCCTTTGTTCACTCATTCAGTCCGCGGTCGGCGCAAACAGGTACTGCCAGGCGTGACGTTAATGTTCAGTAACAGCCCCCGCAGTAGCGAACCTTCCCCATCTAAGGATAAATATCGTCTGGGGCCAAACACCCTTGGAGCTAAATCACTTGTAAGAAGAGGGTGGCCAGGTGGGGAACACTTTGGGGCCAGGTGCGACCAGTTGCTACAGACCTGTTTAGGGTTTGCTGGCATCAAGTGGGCCAGACCCACTGCCCCATCGCCTAGGGGCCCCTGGTCCAACTGAAACCTCTCCAACAGAGTCTTAAGAACTGGTGGCAGAGAACTGTATGATCTTCTCTGTGGCCTTACTGATAGGGGCCAGGAGCTACCCCTCGGGAGCAGCAGGCTTCTCTAGCAGCAGAGAGTCAGACTGCCCTGCTTGCCACAAACGCTGTGTGTTTCTTTGACCTCATGAGCAGGTCACCACCCCAGGTTGGACTGGGAGAGTCGCTTCTGTTTAGGAACCAGCCTCCCACCCGCAGGGGTGGCCCAGAGAGGGACACTTCTACTTTCCAGGTATCAGGACCCTCCCAGGCCTGCCTGGAAGCTAGGTCCACTTCCCCAGCTGACCCCACACTAGCTGCCGGGGACGACGCTCCCATCCCGGCCCCCGTCGGGTCCTGCAGCAGGCTGTGCAAGCTAAGTCTGTGTGCGCATCATTCGTGTGCAAATGTGTGAAACACTCGTGTACGGAGGGTAAGAAACAGCCTCTGTATATCATGCTGGGTGGTGAAGCCCCCTGGTGGTATAAATAGGAAGCAAGGGAAGGGGGAAGACTCCAAAGTGTCCTTAGCAACAGCAACATCGCTGGACTAAGAGACTCATTTTCCAAGGAAGCTCCTTCAAGACTAGTAATTATGTGAGTGCGCAGCTGCTCTGCAGTCGCGCCAATCAGCTCAGGGAGGCCAGAGCCCCTCGGCGACATCGACGGGGCTAACGGGTGTGGGGCCCTCGCCAGGCATCGAGCCCAGACCACGCTTACTTTCAGCCTGTCCAGCTCCATCTGGTCCTTGCCGGCAGGGGTGGCTGGAGGGGAGCCGGGCGCCGTGGCAGGAGGCGACGGGCCGCCCTCGCCCTTGCTGAGCTTGATGATGACCTCGTCCTTGGCCTGGATGGTCTCCATCAGCATGCCCAGCTGCTCGTTGAGCTCGCTCACGCTGCGCTTCAGCGCCCGCACCTCCTGCTGCAGGCTCTCCTTCTCCAGCCCCAGCCGCTCCAGCTGGCCGGCGAGGCCCAGGATCTGCCCATCCTTCTGGTGCAGCAGATCCAGCGTGTCCCGGGGCGGCCCCTCGCAGAGCCGGCTGCTCGCGAAGTACTTGTCGTACTGCGACGACCGGACCGTCTGCTGCAGCAGCCGCACCAGCTCCTGGAGCCGAGGGAGGAGAGGGAGGGTGAGGAGAGCGAGGAAGAGGAGAGGCAGAGATCCCCACGACACTGCACGGGGCAATCGTTGGAACTTGAGGAAATGCAGAAACTTTACTGGAAACACTTTAATACTGAACTTCCTCTTGAAGGATCTCAAAATTAGAGAAGAAAAAATATTTGCTCCGTGAAGACTGTCTGCAGAGAACAATAGTAGGAAACAGGAAACAATGGACACACACGCTGCAGTTAGCAGGGGTTACAAGTCGACGTCCAGCAGTATTAAAAAATCTGTGCTGTGAGATTCATCAAACTTCTGAGCAATTAAGTGGGATCTGGTCTCGTTAGCTCAGAAGGAAGCTGTGTTAGCAGAATGTAGAAGCTCGCAGCACAGTTAAAGAACTCTGGGCTGAAGCTGTGTTTACAGAGATCCGATCTTAGGGGCAGGACCCGGCGTGGGTGCAGACAGGGCCTCCTCCGACTGCCCCGGAGAGATCTTCACTCTTCCCGCAAATCCACACACCTGAACAACGATCCAGCATGCAGCCATGCCCAGGACGGGGGCCACGGCAACACACAGCTCTAAGGGGACAAGCACGTTCTGGGAAACAGAACTGTCCCCCGAAACAGGCAGGGAAAAAGCACACACCAGGCTTTACTCCTGCGGTCCTTGGCCTGCTGACGTGTAATGAGACAGACATCGGAAGGAAAATTACCTTCTGACTGGACAGGTCTTTCTTCAGCCGTTCCAGCTCTTCCTGCTGACTCTGGACCTGCAGCTGCATTTCGGAGGCCAGCCTGCCGGTGCTGCCACCGCCCAACGTCCCCTCGCTGGAAGGGTCACCGCTGCTGTGACGATTTTTGTAAGACCCGATGATATCCTTCAAAGGGCGTTTCCCTTTGTAGGGGTTGCGTCCAAAATCAAAGGGAAATCCTGAGCCAGTCACTCCTACGTAAAAATAAAATTTGTTTTTTAAGCGCAGTCTAATCTTCCTCCTGGAAACTACAATGAAATAAAGCATTCTCGCAAGTCACCCTCCGGGAGTTCTGCATTCACGGAGAATGTCGGAGACAGAGCTGACTCTCTGCCCCCATCACGTCCCAGATGACAACAACACGCTCAAAACCAAACAGGATTCCCCTGCTGGATCCTTGCTCAGAAGCTGCTATCACGTAATCACCTGAAAGGAAAACTAAGTCGTGCTAGGGATCCCTGACTTCCTATTTCTGCTCATTTGTCCTTAGTGGAAAAAAAACCCCCAAATACTCAAATGTACGTTTTTTGTTTTGTTTCTTAATGTAAACGCATTGCTGTGGTTTGACTGTGTCCTGCGAAGCTCAGGTGTTGGAAACCCAACCCCCACTGTAACAGCCCAGGGAGGGGGGCCTGACCAGGGGTGATGGGGTCGAGGGGGCTCTGCCCCAGTAAACGGGTTAACGCCACTATCAGCAGCGGGGGTTAGTTACAGAAGCAAGTTCAGCCCTCTCTTGCGCTCTGCCTTCTGCCACAGAACGACACGGCGCGAAGGCGCTCGCCAGACGCCCTGCCAGGCTCTGGGACGTCCAGCCGAGTTGTGAGCCAAACACGTTCCTGTTCATCACGAATTGCCCGGTCTGTGGCGCTCTGTCGTAACAGAACTGAAATACACGGCGCTAAAGCACCACTACAGTCTCCTCCTTAAACATGGGTATTTAAAACACTGTGGGATCCAACTAAACTTTACTGTGGATAAAATCAGATACTAACACATACTGAAAACACAAAGAGGAGACACAAAGGAATATATACCACGTAGGGCTGATTTACACAAAGTCGGAAAACAGGCAGAACTAATTCGCACAGTTAGCAGTCAGCACGGCAGTGCCCTGGGGTGGGCGCACTGACCGCAGGGCCATGGGGACGGGCTGCTGGTATCATCTCCCTTCCTGAGTGAGAGCTGCTTACATCGGTTTGCTCTGTGACAGTTCACTGAGCTATACGTTCCGCATTTGGGGACTTTTCTGTATGTTATACTTCAGTAAAAAGTTTACTTAAAAACGGGGAAAAATACCAGGAAGGGAAGTTTACTCCCTGTGAATAACATGGAAACAAGCCACGGGCTGAGTCTGGGAGCCGGTTCAGGAAATACCCACGAACCAAGCAAACTCAAGGTTTAGTGGCATCTTTCTCTCTCCTCGCCGGTCGCATACGCCCTCGGAACGGGGACGACGAGGGCTGGGAAGGCCGTTACCAGTGAAGAAAATACTCTCCAGCGGTGCTGGGGTTTCTCACCCCCCCCACTCCCTAATCCCCGCTGACCCCTCCTGCCCAGTCTTGCTCATGTCCCCCCTTCCCTTCACTCTCAGCGTCCGTGGCACGTCAGAGCCAACGGCACTTACTTTCAGCAACCCAAGTCCCTCTTCTCCCAGAAAGCATTCCCAGTGCGCACTGAGCCCCCAGAGCGCTCCCACGGCCCTACCTGTCGCTGGTGATCAAGCACATTCGGTGTGGCCGTATTTTACACCCCCTCACACTGGCCCAGCAGGCTCCGCACCATGACCCAGTGGAACATAGGCTAGTTCCCTCACAAAGCAAACCATGCCAGTCCTCTTCCAGGGGATGGAAAAGACGTTTCCTTTACTAAGTACTTGCTCTCCCAATAAAGACTTCCTAAAATCTCGCCTCCCACTCCTGCAGGTCTATGCTAGAGTCAGGGGTAAGGTGGAATTTTGAAATCACTTGTTATTTTATGTTTAAAACATCAATATTCCCTAAATGAATTAATAAATCTAGGATTGTCAGTAGTTGTTAAAAGCATTGGGCGAAAGGCTGATGGAGAATTTTATGCCTGATGAGGCTGACAACCACTAAACGCTATCAATCTTAACCCTGAGAGAGAAAACCTGACGTGACGCGGTTCCAGATGCAAAGCCGCAGAGCGCAGCACCTCCTCCACCAAAAAGGTCTTCTGCCAAAATTAAAAGCCAGCCCTGAATGCGGACAGGCCCTGGATCCAACCACCAGTGCACAGAAGTGCAGGGAACGGAGGAGCACGTTAAGTCTCCCACAGAAACACAACCAGCAAAGTCCAGACATGGGGAATCCCCAGCAGGAGGCGGTGGTTTCTTCACAAATGTGGCAAAAAGGCGGGGGAAAAAGACGGGGCAGTTTGGACTGAAGACCTAAGGTGACACAACGATCAAATACAACGTGTGAGCTTGTCTGGGTCCTCTTTTGAACAAACTGATGATAAAGGGACATCTGTGAAACAATTAAGTATTAAATAATTTTAAGAACGTACCATAACTGTTTTTAAATGTAATAATGAAGTTATAGTTTTTTAAAAAGTCATTATCTCTTAGAAATACGTACTAAAGCATTTACAGATACAATGCACTAAGGTCTAGAATTTACTTTGAATAGTCCGGCCAATGGCAGGTGCGGGGAGGGTAGGAGACAGAGGAGCTGAGCGGGAAAAACAGGCTGTAAGTTCGCGTCTGTGGAGGCAGGATGACAGGGACCAGAACTGATGACCCTATATTCTCTTCTTTTGCACATTTCAAATATCTGTAAATAAAGTTTTCTTAAATCAACAGTTCCACAAAGAACGCTACGATTTCTAGGTAGTCTATCTTCAAAAAAGTTTAAGAGCCACTGAACCGGATGGTCATTTATTGCTTGCAACATTTAATTTTTCAAGCCTTTCTGTTTTACGTCTCATAAAGAGAACACAAGCCTCCACTGGACCTTAAGCTTCTAGAAATACCCAATAGAGTGTCTCCCACTTCACTGGCGGTTAACGTATGGCGGTAAAGAGAACGTCAGATAAAAGGAACCACGTTTGTACCTTTGCTTACTTCAGGGGCTGGTTTCTTCTTTTCTTCCTGCACCATGGACTCCTCCAGGTCCTTGGGGGTTGGATCTAAAAGCTCCCACTCCTCACTGGTATAAAACACAGTCCTCCGGCTCTCACTGTGCCCTCTCCCAGGACGGAAAGAAGACATCGAATTTCTGTTGGGGAAAAAACGTAACTGTTATTAAAAAAAAGTAAATGTGAACTAAAAATTAGTGAACTTGATAATATTGCAACAGAAACTACCTAAAATGAAACAGAAAAAGACAAAAGAAAGAAACGAAGGGAGGAAGGAAGATGGATCGGGGAGCCACGAGGCAACATCAGGTGCCTAACACAGGTAGCCGGGGCCCTCGCAGGGGAGGAGAGGGGATAAAAGTATTGAAGAAATAACGACCCCAAATTTCCAAATCTGATGAAAACTATAAACCCACAGGTCAGAGAAGCTTAACAAACTTCAAGCACAAGAATCATGAAGAAAATTGTACCAAGGTATATCATGATCAAATTGTTAAAAAGAAATAATTTTTAAAAACTTTAAGTATAAACCTAATTTGCAAAAGAAAGAAAGGTACAGTCAAATTTTTATTGCTAAAATGTCAAAAGGCAAGACATATACACGTGTTTATTATGAAGACACACCTCAAATTATTCAACTTTTTTTTGATTTCAGAATATTAGGGGGTACACACATTTTGGTTACATATGTTCCTTTTGCACCACCCAAGCCGAGCTACATGAAACTAAAAATCATTTGAGCAGTTAGTGAATGAAGTACCCAAGGGGACATGTTCACATGGATCACCTTAGTTATAGGTACACGTACATGCGTGTATGGCCTTGCTTAACACACCTGCGCTCACTGAATACCACCTCAGCAAAGAAAGGAACGAAATATGAAAACCCTCACCAGTATAGGGACGTCTCCAAAAGATTATGTTAAACAGATACAGCAGACTACATACGGTATGGTTCCATTTATATAAATGCCCTTTTTTTCCTTCTGAGACAGGGTCTCGCTATGTTGTCCACACTGGTCTCAAACTGCTCCTGGTCTTAAGCGATCCTTCCCTCTCAGCCTCCCAAGTAGGTGGGGTTAGAGGCACATGCGACCGTGCCTGGTTTATGTGATGAAATTGCTAAAAAGGCAAAGCTACAGCGACAGAAAGTAGATCAGAGGTGGTCCAGGCCGGGTTAAGGGGCCCACTGCAAAGGGCCGTTAGGGAATTTCAGGGTGATGAGAATGTTCCGCGTGTGGGTGATGGGGTCGCTCCATCGCTGTGTGTAACTTCTGAGATCCATCGGCCTGCTCGGCTAAACCAAGTGAACTTACTCCGGGTAAATCGCACCTCAGTCAGGCCATTAAAATAAACACACGGACAAACACATGTAGAAGAGGAAGAACCGTGTGTGCTTGGTGTTTTCTGAGGTGGATGAACAGGAAGGGGGAAAGGTGGTTTCATCTCTAGTTTGAATCAGACAGATGATATTCTCCTGTAAATAGTCATTTCTTAATTATTAAAAAAAGCATGATCTTTTTGCCTTTTTATTTGAATTTCTTACAGTACCTAAAAAATCCAGCAGAGTGCAGAGAAAGGATTCAACATGCTTACAGTCCCATCATCGCAACATGTGAACGCACAGCCTCTGCTAACTGCTTCAGCAAGGAGTCGCCAGGAACGTGGCCGTCACGCCTGCTAAGACCGGGTATGTGTTTCTCGTGTTCATGCACTGAGGACCCAGAGAGCTGGCGAGCGAACAACGTGAAGCACCTGGCATGTGCCGTTTAACCCCTAAGTCCCTTCCAGTGCCCGGCAGGTGCTGCACATCCTCGCGGACGACCGCAGAGGGATTCCCGTCCATTCCCCACGGGAACCCAGTCAGCGAGATACTGTGTAAAGCCTGATTTTACAAAAATTACAAAATTTCAAAATAGTCGCTCAGGAAGAAAAAGAAAACTCTCGCAGAGACTGGATATACTGCTCATTGTTTCAACACAGCTGGCTCATCCCTTCCCAGAGCACCGGCTCCACTGCGCCACGAAGTTGCAGTGGCCCGGCCCATGGCAGGACCTCACAGCCTCAGCCTCCTCTCCTGAGGCTCGTCACACCCGTTACCGCCAATTTTAGGAGCAGATCTAGCCATCTGCCCCCAGCCTCCAACCTGTGCTCCTCGGCTCTGGCTCGCAAAGGGTGCACGCAGGGAAGAGGAACGAGGGCAGCACGCCCTCACCAGCTGGGGATGGGAGAGAGACCGCAGTGGTTTCCACACACCCTCTTCCCCCACGCAGTCTCGCGTTTCCAGCCTGTTGCAAGGCCTACCTGGACAAAGCCAGGCGCTCGCCTGCAGCTGACGGACAGCCTTGCTGCGGGCGCAGTGCCGCCTGCCAAGCCTGGGGTGACGGGGAAGTGGGATCCGGCTCGAAGTGAAAGCCTCTCGCAGCTGAAACACCGCAGAGCCAATCCCCGTCTTCGCTCTTACGCGTCGAAACCCAGTTCTGTGACTGTGCAACCCGGGGGTCAGGACAGCACAGACTCTCGGACACTCGCCAGCAGCCACGCACCCTGCCCGTGCCCCCACTGCGGGGTTCACGGCCAGTGAAACGGGGTCTCTCGGCTGGTGCTGGGAGCTGTTCTCTGACAGTGCCTGCTGCATGCAGACCCCACTCCCGTCTGCCAAACCTCTCAGCGGCCCAGGGTTCTTCCAGGCACCGAGCTAGGACCTGCTGTGTGACTCAGTGACTGCTCGCTTCTCTGATTCGACAAGGAACATCAGGCACTTCACGCAGCAGAACGGCACCGAGACAGCTCTTCTTAAACAAACACCAGCAATCGATATCATTAAGAAAACCTCTCTTTCCAAGTTTACATACTCCAGATGGAATTCTACACAATTTAAAATATCTAATTGAAACAGGAATAATTTACTCAACATTCATTTGAATCTGACAAGTAGGCAGAATTTACGAGTTAAAAGAATTGTTGGGAAATGTTCCATCAAATCTCTCCAGGACTAACAGCTCCACCAACTCCCTGCAGGGTCAGGTTTTAGGCAACACCACAAACTCTTCAGTGGCAGGAGACACCACTGAGCCAGAGTCTCAGACTTGCTGGGACCTTGTGGGCAAGAGGGGAGCAGGCTGCCTCCCTCGAGACTGTGGGCCACGTTAACGGACAGGAAAGTGGGACCCTCCGACTGGCAGGGGCCATTCCAGTGAAGATGATCACACACTTCCTTCCCAGAGTTTGGGAATATATTCCTTGAAGGAATTCTCCAGAGGTCATGTTCAAGGTGATCAGAACGATGCTATTTGAAATGGCAGGAAAGTGGAAACAAGCAATGTCCACAGCTGGGGAACTGGTTAGATAAATTAGGGCCCATCCTAACTGAACTCTGCACAGAACAAGAGCCGTGATCAGGGCCGACAAGCGCAGACACCCCAGGTAAGGGACTAATGCCTCGGCTCAAAGGGGCATGGCAGGGCCCTACCCTCTCCACCACTGATGCCCCTCCCAGCCACCCGCACGTGAGAGCGTGGCTTTGGTGCAAGCGGGCCTCGTGGCACGGTGGATGGAGGGAACCACGGCTGAGGGAGGTGAGCAGAACGCTAAGTCGCCGAAGCAGGTGTGCACCGGACGATCCACTCTGAGTAAATCATGCGCACGGAGCAAATGCACTGAGCTGCATAAGCAACTTCAGTTCTGTCAATCACTTCTGGAAACTGGATTCAGAAGAACTTTTGCTTTTCACTGTGTGCCCCTCGGCACTGGCCTTCCTTTTCACAAGCACACACACCTTTCACAATTAAGTTGTGCACTTCGGACACAACTGGGGGCAGGCCAAATGGGGGAGCTGTCAGGTGGCAGGACCCCAGGCCAGAGGTTGCCTGCTATGGTTCGTATGTCGCCTCCAAAACTCATGTTGAAATTAAACTGCCGTTGTGATGGTGTCCGGAGGGGGGACCACTGAGAGGTGATCGGGCCACGAGGGCTCTGTCCTCACCGGTGGATCAATCTGACCTCGGCAGTGGGTTCCCGATGAACAGTGGGTTTGGCCCCCCAGCTCTTGCTCTCCTGCCCTCTTCCCTTCTGTCTCCGCCATGGATGATGCTGCACGAAGGTCCTCACCAGACGCCACCACCGTGACATCCGACTCCCCGGCCTCCAGAACCGCAGGCCAACACGTTTCCCTTCTTTACAAATTACCTAGTCTGGTATTCTGCTACAGCAACATAAACGAACTAAGACGTCCCTCCCTGCTTCTCCAGACCTGAGGGAGCAGAACCCTGAGCATCTCACTGAAAAGGAGGCAACATTCTCAGCAGACACCAGCCCGTGAGGGCAGAGGCCGTGTTTCCCGCTCTGTGCCCATCCACCACCTGTCACAGCACCCGACGCCACATCAGGAGATGGAAAACAGCGAAGGAAGCAGGAAGGCAAGCAGGCAGGGAGGGCGGAGGAAGGACCCCCCGAGGTGGGCTGAATAGCACCCACCCCCCAGACGTCCACGCTCAAATCACTGGAACCTGTGACTGTCATCTCACGCGGTGACAAGGGCTCTGCGGATGTGACACGGGAGATTATCCCGGATTGTCTGAGTGGCCCGAAGTGTAATCACAAGAGTCTGACAAGAGACATGAGAAGACATGACTACAGCGGAGGTGACCAGGGACACGGGTCGAGCGGCCACAGGCCAGGGAACATGTGCAGCCACCAGCGGCTGGAGGAGGCCAGGAATAAATTTCCCCCTGGAGCCTCTGGATCAGTCAGTCTTGCTGACGCCGGTGAAATTGATTTTGCACTTTTGGCCTCCTGGACTGTAAGGAAATAAATGTTGCCTTAAAGCCACCACGTTTGCAGTGACGTGGTGCAGCAGCCAGAGCAAACCAACACACTCGCCCTCCAACAAGCCACTGCCCGTCAAACCCAGGACCCCGGGGGGCTGCTCTGTTATGGTCCCAACTTTGGCAGGCATTCGAGTTTGGAACATCAGTGTCTAAAGTTAGAATATATTTACTTGTGATATGATGTCTTTCGCTTCCAAGGATCTGGAAAAGTGTCATCAGAAAGACCCTCTCCCCAGATACTCTGTACGTTAAACACAGACAGATGGGGTTGTTATCCTTCCAATTCTAAAGACATTAGAGTAAACATCTATAAAATGTGCACTGCCTCAAAAAACCCTAAACACCTAAGTAAAAATATACATACTGTAGAACTTTCAGACAGGTGCCGCTCCATCGGGTCCCCACGGCCCCACCCCTCACCAAGGCTCCCCGTCCTCCCAGCTCCTCCTCTACCATCAGCCCCACTCGGCACCCTACACGCGAAACACACCCTGTTGTGACTTCCCGACCTCTGCACGCGAGTCCCAGCACTTGCCTTTCCCTTTGGGAGGTCCCTTCCCAGCCCTCAAGTCCAAAGTCAAAATGCATTTCACAGCAAGACCTTTGTCACCAGCCTCCCCCTCAACCCAGCGGTGCACCACAGGAGGAGTGACATGTTGGGGTCACCTTGAACCGCACCTGCAATGTGTGGCAGAGGACGCCCCTGTCTGCCGGTTTCCTGAGGACTGTGAACGCCCTGAAGGCGGGGACGGATCGACTCTCACTCAAAGCACACGCTCAGCGCCTGTCCCGCAGTGCAGGGGGCAGAAGATGCACAGTGACGGGGACACCAGGCCACCAGCCGGGCAGTCCCTCGGAACGGGCTTCTCCAGCCGTGGATGTGACCCACTGGAGGCCAGGACAGCAAATTAAGGAGTCACGGAATCGATTTTGAGGGTCATGGCAAGCATTTTCAATAGACTGGAAAAGAGTACTTAGCTTTGCTACACATAGCAGTAAAATTGTTCTTCCAGCTCTACATGCACATGGAGAGTGCACAGTAATGTACGAGCCGTGTATATTGTCCGCTGTGAGTGCCCGGTCAGAAACGTGAACAATGCCATGTTGGAAGGTAGCGCCCTTCCCCGAAAGCAAATACTAGGTTATTAAGAACAGAATGTCCGATTCCCTTAAGTACTAAGTTTGACAGCCGGCATCTCTGACATTTCACTTTGACACTTGTTTTACTTTTATTGTGAGGGTACAGCTTCCGTCTTTCAAATGCACCATTTGGCTTGTGATTATCTTTCCAAGGTTTTTTTAAGAACCATTTTTGTGAAACCATGGATAAGCCACAAATTCGTGTTACTTTCGAATATGAGTTCCATTGTGGAACCAATGCAGCGCAGACAGTTCGAAGTATCAATGAAGTGTCACATAACAGGGGCCTTCAACGTGTGGGACCCTGGAAGTGCATGGGCAGATCAAGACTGAGAGGAGAGGTCGGAAGCGGTGGCTCACGCCTGTAATCCTAGCACTCTGGGAGGCCGAGGCGGGTGGATCGTTTAAGCTCAGGAGTTCAAGACCAACCTGAGCAAGAGCGAGACCCCATCTCTACTAAAAATAGAAAGAAATTGGCCAAAGAACTAAAAATAGAAAAATTAGCCGGGCATGGTGGCGCATGCCTGTAGTCCCAGCTACCTGGGAGGCTGAGGCAGGAAGATCGTTTGGGCCCATGAGTTTGAGGTTGCTGTGAGCTAGGCTGACGCCACAGTACTCTAGCCTGGGCACGGAAGTGAGACTCTTTATCAAAAAAAAAAAAACAGACCAAGAGGAGCCGGGACAGAACTGCCAAGCACACCTCAGGCTCCTGGAGCTGTCAGAGACGAGGGCCCGGATGCAGCCACACACACACAGCCCGGCCGGCGTCCTGCAATCACTGAAACTCCACAGGCCCAGGAGCAAGTCACCTTCCTCCCCGCTTCCCTCCGCAGAAGTTCTGGCTCTCAGAATGCCAGTGTGGCTGCAGCATGGTGATCAGGTTCCTTGTCTTTCTTGGCAAAGATAGAGCTGTGCCTTACAACAAGGAAAATCACAAATAAACACCAGGTCATGGCCATTGGACATGAACAGCTTCCCCAAATCACCAAACATCTCGGTCCGGCTTTGGGCCGGGTTGGGCCCTCTGCTACGAACGAGGGCTGAAGAGATGAGTTGCCAGGCAGGCTCCCGGACAGCGAAGCTGTAGCAGATTCCTGGGAACACCAGTCGCGCACACACATAACTTTCCACCAGGCCTGCGGGGGTCAAGAGAGAAGCAAAGATGAAAGGCCAGAGGGGGCCACCTGTGCGGCCAGCAGACCTACGGGCGGAAGCCTGGGCGGACGAGCACACGTTCATGGCCAGCTCGGCCGTGGCATCCACCCTCGGGGAAGGCACCCTCTCCCCTGGTGGAGGAAGTGAGACCCACACCACTTCCTGGTTCAGAGGAGTCAGAGCAGCAATGCCTGCAGGACGGCGCCAGGCAGCCACCATTTACTGAGTGCGCACAATGGGCCACTGTGCGAGCCAGCTCCTGTTTATGACCTTAACGTTCACACCCACTCAGTGGGACACACCCCCCCAATTTACTAATGGAGGAAATAAAGCTCAGAAAAGTTAAGTCACTGGCTCAACATCACACAGGTAATTAAGCAGCAGGGTGGGATTCCAAAACCTAGGCTGACTGCAAAGAGCGCTCGCCACGACACAACCCATGGCCTCACAAGACGGAGCCAGGCCCTGGGAGAGCCACGGCTGGCACAGCCCAGCACCCAGGGATGGGCGCACGGTCCAGGCCCACAGAGCCGCAGAGGTCTGCTCACTGCTGCCAGCACTGCTGCGGCTAAGCACCTCCCACGCACAGCCAGCACGCTCCACCGCCGCCTGTGCTCAGGCACGCGCGTTCTCACCCTCACCGCACACGCCACTCACATACACACGTGCACGGGCCAGAATTTCACAAGAGCTCTAGTTCTTTTACCTGATGTGATCTGGACTGTTACAAGGTTAAATGAAAAAGTCGTTTAAAGCAGGAAACCACATACAAGGAACTTAAACCCGTGCACCTACACAGGTGCGTGCGGAGGTGCACCACGCGGCCAGTCCACCGACCAGGCCAGCCACGGCCCCTTCTCCGAGTCTGGGGTTACTCGGCGCAGCCCCCGCTCTCTTTCCTGGGCATATCACATCCATCATTTACCACCTAAATTCTCCAATTTTGTCTTTGTAAAAAGTGGAACAATGACTTACAATTGTGAAACAAATAATAAGCACAGAATTTTACAGGCTTGTAAGAATTTTTTTTCTCTGATTTTTCACAACTGTGGCACCCACATCCTCACAGTAATTTTTTTAGTGACTCACCTGTAGCAAAATTTCCCTAAGTATTCAACTTATTTTTCATAGAAACAACTCCATATTTTACTTTATGGGTCTACTAAGCATTTCATTAAATTGCACAATTACAATAACAAGTATGACAGGCATTACCTCACCAGGAACAAACCCAGCTACTCGTGGCGGGTCTGTGGCTCAGCTGGGAGCAGAGCCCATCACTCTGGAGCAGTCGGGAGGACCACGGCGCTACGGGGAACTTGAAACATTGGTTCATTGGGGCGGGGGCCGGTCAAGAGAGGTCCATCCGTGTTGTTAAATACAATGAAAGAACAGGCAAGCATGAATTATCCTTTAAGCCTTGACTACACTCTAATTTTGGTGGCATTCTGAGTACATTAAAAAATACAATTTTGAGCCATTCATTTATAACATAGTAATAAAACTGTTTTACTGTTTTATGGTTATTAAAGTCTGTCTGTGCACCTAAAGCATTTTATTGAAACCTTCATAAAGCAAGGCATAAGCAAAAATACAAACAAAAGAAAACAAAAAGCCATGAGCACCTAAGTCCATGTGCCCATCCGTGAGCACTGGGTTTCCACAGAGGCCCCCCCCACCTCTCTGGGGAACGGCCTGGTCACGTGCTGGGCCTCCCCAACCACGGCAGCAGCTGACCCTTCCCTCACACCTGCTAAGTGCCAGGTCCTGTGCCGAGCATTTTACACGCATTAACTCATCATCACCCGCCAGCCTCGTGAAGCGTGTGGAATGGAGGGGCCCAGAGTGCTCTGTAACAGGCCCGAGTCACCCAGCTGCTACGTGGCACAGCTGGGAGCTGAGCTCAGCTGGCTCTTAATCCCCACGCTGCCCTGCGAAGGCACAGCTGGCAGAAGGTGGCTCCTAGTGATGTTTAACACATTAACCGCCACGTGAGTTGTATTTAACTCACGCTAGCTTTGAGCCCGGGGCCTCGTGAAGCAAAACCTGGGCAAAACCCTGCAGTTGGTCTAGAAAAATCCTACTTGTTGATGTTCTTATTGTTACAATTAATACTGACAAATTCTAATTCTGGAAATGTGGATTAAATGAATAGCAGTCAATAAATTTCATTTTTTATTAAATTAGAAAGGAATGTTGTGTTTTCCAAGTTTTTATTCTATTTTCGTAATAAAACACCGTGGCCCCAAGGAAACAATTTTTTCCTCCTGTGCCAGTCACCGTGATAACCCGGACACGACCCATCGGCTGTTACACACAGGTGACACGCTCGCTTTCCCAGGCACTCGGCACTCACCCCAACCTCGAGGGCTAGAACGCACCCTGCGTACAGGTCTGTCTCCCCTTGTTCCACCGTCGCACTCTGAGGGCAGACGAGGCCCCCGAGGGACAAAAATCTGGCAGATCAACACTTCCCTAAACACGTCCTTATGACGAAAGGGGGAGGAACACGGGGTCCCCACCCAAGGACCTGAGCACGCGTTTCGGCTCTGCCACACGCTCGCCCCACGACCTTGAGCAAGTCACTCCACCTCTCTAAGCGTCAACTTTTTAACCTGCAAGGTGAAGGGACAGCCTCTCAGAGGTTCTCTGACCCTTCCAGGAGCCAGAACCCTCCCATTCCCTGATACAGGAAAGCAGCGGTGCTCCCACTGCAGGTGCCTGGGGCAGCGCCCCCTCTCGCCTTCTCCCTCCCCACTCCCTGGGGGCTGGGAGAGTCGTGGGACTCAACCAGATGACACAGGGCACATCGCGCAGACAGGAACATCGTGAGCAGAGGTGCTGGAGTGAAGAGGAAGGGACGGCACGGTCAGAACACGGAGGCTCGTGGAGTGAGACACAGGGAAGCAGCAGACAGAAGTCAGACTGTCGAGAACCTCAAATGTCAGACCCAGGAGCCTGGAGCTGAGCCTGCGCGCTGGGGGCTATCAGTGATGCTCGGATGTAGGGCGAAGACACGATCAGGGCTGTCTGAAGAGGAGGGAACAGCAAACCGAGCATGGACGGGAGCAGAGCTGGACTGGAAGGTGGGAATGCGGCCACAGCCAGGAGGGACAGCGATCGCCCCACACGGCCGGTCTTCTGAGATCTGGGTGCCTCCACCACATCCCACTCAGTTCCAGCACAAACCTATGTGTTAAGAACTAAAAACACACAGAAGTGAATTTCTTTGTCGTACTGAATTCAACCACAAAGATACAAGGGAAAGCAGTTAAAGAAAAGAGGCTACTCTCTCAAAGTGTGTCCTTGGATGGTCGCTTCTAGGACCACCTATCCCCGCCCTGAAAACCCAGTGAAGGCTCCCTGGAGCTCAGCTGGCCAACAGCATGCTGACCGCTGGCAGGGGCCTACAGGAGAGCAGGAAGCAGCCACGTCTCCCACAAGGCATCGCCACTACAACTTTCCATCAATCCTCATTTTCTAATCCAAGCCAAGGTGTCGATTAGTCAAGGTTCTGTGGCTACCAAGTGGGCTGCTTCAAAGAGTAGTAAAAACACCTCCACTCAAAGAACTTCTACAACTGAATAGTAAAAACAATGCAATTAAAAATGGGCAAAGGATCCGAGTACATGTCACTGCAAAGAAGATATTCGAATGGCCAATAAGCACATGACAAGATGCTCGACATCATTAGTCACTAGGGAAATGCAAATCAAAACCATAATGCGATACCCCTCCACACTCACTGGTGGCCAGGATCAAAAAGACAGATCATGACAAGTGTTGGAGAAGATGAAATTGGGACCTTTACACACTGTTGGTAGGAATGTCCCAGGGCACAGCTAGAAAGCAATCTGGCAGTTCCCCAAAAGGTTACGCGTACAGCTACATACAGTTACATATGACAAGAGGAATGAAAACATGCACCCATGCAAAAACCAGTGTTCACGGCAGCATTATTCATAAACTGTCAAAAAGCGGAAACAACCCAAATGCCCATCATCTGATGAATGGAAAAACAAGATGTTATACATTCATACACGGGAATTTGTATTTGGCCATAAAAGGAAATGAAGTGCTGATAACATGCTACAACACGGATGGAACTTGAAAGGTCTCATCCTGTGCGGTGCCATTCAAATGAAACGTCCAGAATAGACAAGTTCACGGAAACAACATAGATCAGGGGCTGCCTGAGGGTGGGGGACTGGGGAGGAAGGGAGCTGGGGGGACACGAGAAGGGACTGCTAAGGGATCCAGAGCTTCTCTTCGGAGATGAAAACATTCAAAAATTGATTGTGGTGATGGTTGCACAACTTGGATATATTAAAAACCACTGAATTGTACATTTTAAGTGGGTGGATTGTACAGTATATGAATTACATCTCAACAAAGCTTTCCTTTAAAACAACAAAAACAGGCCGGGCGAGGTTGCTCACGCCTGTAATCCCAGCACTCTGGGAGGCTGAGGCAGGAGGATCACTTGAGGCCAGGAGTTTGAGACCAGCCTGAGCAAAAGCGAGACCTTGTCTCTACAAAACATAGGAAAATTAGCCGGGCGTGGTGGCTACTCGGGAGGCTGAGGCAGGAGGATCGCTTGAGCCCAGGAGTTTGAGGCGGCAGTGAGCTATGATGACGCCACTGCACTCTAGCTGGGGGGACAGAGACCCTGTCTCCAAAAATAAAAATAAAAATTTTAAAAAGCCAAAAAGAAATCAAACTAACAAAAACCCACCTCCGCTCTTATTAGCCCAGCACGGAAATCTAGAGCACAGGCCCACATCCTGCAAAGAGGGCCGGGCCTAGGGGGTGCCCCAGCTCTGCAGCCTGGGAGCCTTGTGACCTCAGACACATGAGCTCCTTCAGCCAGTTTCAGTCTCTGTAAAATGTCAACCGTGTGACCTACCTAGAGTCAAGCAATTAAACCATCGGTGCAAAAATATTTGGCACGGTGTCAGACTCAGAATGGGCACAGCCCGCAAGCCAGTGATCTACGGAAAGTACGCTGTAAACAAAGACCTGCACAAACTTAAGGTGTGCAGGTCTTTATAACTTCACATATAAAATGACAACATGCATTCTCAGAAATAATCCAATTTCGATTTCATGTGCTGCTTTCCAAAGACTTACTTGAGCTCATTGCCCCACTGTTTCAAAGAGTAAAAATTAATAGAATTTGGATGCCCAGGGGCTGGTTGGTTTGCAGCTTGTTCTCCCACCAGCTCTCCAGGTGCCGTCTCCACAGCTAGGACATTTCTGGCTTTTTCCGCAGAAGCATTTGGATGTGGGTAAATTAAATCTGAAAGAAAGGCAAACAAATGTCAGTTAGTCAAAGTTTCCACATGACCCTTGACAACCTACATAAGACGCTGACTTGATATACAAAAATCTAAACTCGGCTGGGTGTGGTGGCTCATGCTTAGCATTCTGGGAGGCAGAGGTGGGAGGATCACTTGAAGTCAGGAGTTCAAGACCAGCCTGAGCAACATAGCAAGACTCTACAAAAATTAGAAAAATTAGCCCGGAATGGTGGTGTGCACTTGTAGTCCACTCGGGAAGCTGAGGCAGGAGGATCACTTGAACCCAGGAGTTTGAGGTTGCAGTGAGCTATGATGACGCCAATGCACTCTACCCAGGTAACAGAGCGAGATCCTGTCAAGAAGGAGGGAAGAAAAGAAAGAAAAGAAGAAAAAAAAAGAAAGAAGGAAAGAAAGAAAGAAAAGAAAAAGAAGACAAGAAAGGGAAGAAAGAAAATAAATCTAAACTATATATATAGCGAGAGAGGAGTATATTTTTAATGCCTACTATGTAAAAATGTAATCTGTGGATAGCTTTGGTGTTCTGAAACCATTTTCATCTAAAGAGATCAATGTTTCTCAAAGGAAGGCTCTGATATGCTTTCAACCAGTAAGTATCAACAATGTTGGCCCAGGCAGAAAAAAGACTAGAATCTTCCTCCTAGATCAGTAAACCTTGCAAAAACCTGTGATCAAGGTCCACTCATCTGTACTGATAAGGAACAATTTCCAGGACAAACTGTTAGGTAAAAAAAAAAAAAAGCAAAGTGCAGATTAGATTATCCTACACTCCTTTTTCTCCAAGAAAGTGGGAAGAATATAAATATATTTGCTAATATTTGCAAACAGCGACACTGAAAAAATTAAGTTTGCACATCACAGAATAGTTATTTCAGCAAATTCACAGGCAAACACTGATGCGAAAGCACAATCGATCAAGTTTCAGAATATCTTTAAAACATATACTTCTGAAATATTCAAGGTTGAGATGATATGGATGTCCAGAATTTACTTCAAAATGACGATATTTTGTTACTTAACAAAGTAATAGTATTTGCTTCAGATAACATGTAATTTGCTTCAAAATAACGAAATTAAGTGGGTAAGAGTATCAATGAAACAAGAAGGGACATGAAATAACAATTGTTGAGACTGCCTAACAAACAGGGAGGCAATGTTACATTGTTCTCTCTCTGCCTAAGTGTAAAGTTTCCCATAATAAAAAGTTACTGGTAAAGAAGTGTTTTGACAAAAACATTTCCAACTACAAATACTCTGTATTCTTCCAAACGACAGAATCTGAGAAGAGGGCTTGCCTGCTTCACAGCGATCACTCTGACCCACATCTCTTCCTAGTAAAGCATCCCCACATCAGGAATATCGACCACCAAAATCAGAACTGAGCCGCTAACCACTGACATCCGAGAAAAAGTCTGTTTCTAATCAGACGGGCACACAATGGGGCCGTCAGGACAGGTCCCTGGGGAAGGAGCAGCGCAGGGCGTCCTGGGCTGCACGGGCCCTGGAAGGCGCTTGCACTTTGCAGGCAGGTGACGAGTGTGGCCCACTCGGCGTGGCAGGGCTGTGAGAGTACGCTGCGTCTCGGGCGAGACATGAACCGGTGACCGCTGTGGATCCATCAGGGAATCTGGCTCTGGACATGGGGGTCGACGCAAGGCTTTCAAGCAGAGTTCTGACGAGGAAAAGCAAGAGGGTGTGTCGGGGACAGAAGAATCACGGGTTCAGTGACGGATCAGAAGAGCTTGCGTCAAGAGGCAAGAACTGGGAGGCTTGAGCCCAGCTCCGTGGGGCTGCTGTGGGGCGTGATCCCACCACTGCCTTCTATGCCGGGCAGCAAAGTGAGACCCTGTCTCAAGAACAGGCAAGGAGTCACCAATAACTACGGATCCCCAGTTCTTGGTTCCGATAACTCACACGTGTCAAGCACGAGGTGCTGGGATTCAAGCACCAGTGAGACAGAGTCTCCCCTGAAAGGAACGCAGACAGGAAAGAGACGTGAGGTGTCGAGCTCAAGTCGCCCCGGAACACGAGGCATCCCCGGTGTGCAGACCCTGCTTCTGAGCAGATGCTGTGGGGACCACGGGAGGGAGGGGGAGGGGCCCGCCCTCAGCTCCCACCACCACGATTCTTCTCTTCGCTCTTCTACACATCGGGGTCCCCTTTAAGGTTACATTTGGAAAGGTGGTTTCAGTGAACAAAAGAAAAAAAGTTCAGCCACCACTAATCCAGTCCAGCCTCCCTGCCTACTTCACTGGCTGGGACGTCGAAGCCCTGGGCCGGCCAGAGCCCAGCCGCCTGCCACGCAGGGTGCGAGCACCCCAAGGCCAGGAGAAACGACTGGTCCCCCCGGGCAGGGCTGGGGTCCGAGACGTGCCGAGCACACCCTCTGTGAGCGCGTGTGTCCGTCTGTGGGCGCGTGGGTGCGGAGGGGCTCTAATTCCCCCACTTCACAGAAAGCTGAGGCTGGGACATGGGCTTCCCCAGGGCTGGTCCTCCGCATCCATCCCAGCAAAGCATCACAACTCCAAGCCAAGCTTGGAAATAAACTCAGCAAACGACACAGTTCTGTTCAAGCCCAGTCCAGCCTCCTCTTCCTGTGTGGGCTGGCAGCCAGGTGGCAAACGGCTTCTCTGCGGGTCTGGGCCGTCAGACGCTCTCGTGTGGCCAAGTGCCTATTGCCAGGAAAACCCCAGCCTTGCAGCAGCTCAGCCCACACTGGAAACTTCCTGAGGAACTTGCAGGCCCTGGGGGTGGGGCGGAGAACAGGGACCGAGACCAGGGCAGAATACGCTGGAGAAACCACTTCTAACTTAACCTGACAAAGCTATTCCCAGCTGAATGTATGTTTGCTGTGGTTGTTATTTTTGCTTGGTTTTTGTTGTTCAAAAGACTATGTGGGTTTTACTTAGTTAACAGCGGAGTTGCTGGCTTCTCCCCAATACCTGCCCTGACATTAGCATGCAGAGAGCTGCCTCGAGAAGGCACTAAGGGAAACACAAACTAGGACACGGCAACATTTCCTCGAAGGTTTATAAGAGGATGGATTGGTGTTCACGGACATGTCCTTTGTCTTGCAGCCTCAGCGGGGAGAGGAAGTCTGTGCTTGATGGTTTGGTGTTTAGACCTTGTCCGCTCTTTTTAAACATTTCCAAATGTCTGTATGACGACGCCGAGGGAGTTTAGTTTCCTAGGTTCTGATTCCAGCGCGGCCTCTGAATTCCAGTGTGACCCAGGGCAGTCTCACTGACGGGAACAACGTGCTGGGACCCTCTGCACAGGGGAGCCTCCTGCTCAAGTCTGCACTGCCCGGGCCAGCCTTCCCTCCCCTTCCGCTCCTTCCCTGCGACTGCAGCCAGGCCCAGGTGCTCCTCTGCAGAGAGCAGAACTGCTACTGCGGAGAATTCCGGCAATACCCAGCCCACGCCTGCAGCCCAGCCACGTCGCAGGAGAGAGAAAAGAGCCCTGGGCAAGGGTCGGCCCTACTTGCCTCAGAAAAGACTGCAAATGGGAGTCTGGAAGTCACCAGTGGGAGGTGGGGGAGGACAAGAGCGGTTAATCTGAAAAAACTGTTTTTTCCCTATCAAGTGAGTTTTAATCCAGATTGTGAAAGAATGGTCAGGAGGAACAGAGAGATCTTTCAGGTGAGCTCAGTGTGCATCTAAGGACAGGTAGCAGGCCCGGGCTCCGAGAGCCCCCAGGGTGTGCCATCCCTGTGTCTAGGTAACTATTCAGCCCCCACCAAGGACACAAACCTGTGAGAACTGAACCCGTCTGATTTGCTGACTTGACACTTAGCACAGAGGAGGGACTCAGTAAACACTGCTAAACAGCTGAATGAATGAATGAGTAAAACATGCTCACTCTCTAACACGGGATGGTGGGAGAGGCCTGGTGTGGGCTGCGGAAATCGGGCGGGAGGCAGCAGAGGCCCCTGCAGTTCCTGAGGGGGCTCACGCTCATCGCCCCTCCTCACTTCCCTTCTCCTGTCCCTCACCTCCAGATAGTCCCTGAGTTAGGGGTGGGCGGTTTACACCCCACTCCATGGCTTCCCTCTCCTCTTCCCCTATTCCTCCCTGCTCGTCCTGCAATCCGGCTCGGCCACCATCCCCACCCCCAACCCCCTCCACGCCAACCCTGAGTTTGCCTGGACCAAGTCCCTCCAGGTCTAGGCGGAGGACGTCTCTGCTGGCAGCAAATCCTGAGCCTGTTCCAAACAGTCCCCTTTCAGACCCTCTCTGCAGCTTCCAGCAGCCTCCTCCCAGACAGAGCTGGAATCCAACCCCACTCACCATCTCCCCCCATCCCCCCGGCCTCCCCCACGGTCACACCCTCTCCCAGGACCCTCAAACCAGGGGAGCCGGCTCGCAGAGCACCCGCACCACAGACGGGGCACATGTGATGTGCTCAAGGCCCCATAAGCCTCCTCAGATGCACAGCTGGTGACTACCTCGACTGACAACGTGAAATAACGCGTGGCATTTTGCAGCACTTTGCAAGGATTACAAAGAAACACAGCTTTTTGGTCACTTTCTGGGATCAGACGCTAAACTATAGCATGGAACCCTGAGGCCCTGCCCACGCTGGGTGCGCGCTCCACGCCGGGCTCTTCCTCCCGGCAGCCCAAGACCCTGCGCAAACTGCCTGAAAGGGGCAACTGAGCCCCCACCCGGCTCACACTCGGCTGCTACGAGTGTGACAGTTAAACAGCCCGATGCAGCTGCCTCAGGGGAGGAAATGTGTGGTCGCCCCTCAAGCTGTCTTCACAATACCACGTTCTGCAAGAAATGCCATCCGTATTCAAACAGGTCTTGTGGTCCCTGGCTTGTTTTCTCATTACTTTATGTGGGGATGAAGTAAACAGAAAGTGCCGGACATCTGTCTCGTACTGAGGCCGTGAGCTGTTTATGTGCCTCCTGTGGGTTCTAGCTCCCTCATCCTCAACAGCTATGAAGGTCTGTGGACCCTTGATTTTATCTTTGCAAATCATTCTTTTGTGTTGAAACTGGGTCTTTATCTATCTACGCACGGAAGACAATGCAGAATGGCGTTTGAGGAGTGGCATTTTCAGAGGCCGGGCTGGGATGGAAGGTAGGCAGAAAGATGAACAGACGACAAGGTCATCTAGCTTTCTAATACTCGATTGACTAACACAAAGCTACAAGCACACAGTTAACAGTGTCTTACTCTGAAGACACAGATTCTAGAAAATAAACTGTAAGCAATTATGTGACTGGGCCAGCTTCCTACTGTTCATCCCACAATTCCTTGCTCACACACCTGGGTTTTGATGGTGGCCACATGCTCAGCTAAAGTATTAACACTTGGTTCTTCTGACGCCTTCCAGCCAAGAATGGCCACGTGACACAGTTCTAATTAAGGACGCAGACGCTAGGCGTTTCTGGGAAAGCTTTCTCCTTTCTGATGTGGGGGCAGCTAGTGTGAGGAGGAAAGCTAATGTGCTCTAAGGATGGAGAACAGAGAGTCAGAACAGCTGGGGTCCCTCCATGGCACGAGTGAGTAGCCATGCCAGCCACGAATTACCTACCATGTAAGACAGTAAGTCCCTATTAGTCAGGTTTCCTGTTAACTGCAGCTGAACATAACCCTAACCCATTCCGGTGATACTACCTTACGTGTGGCTCTTCACACCTGACAACGCAGCTTCCCACTGGACCCTCGCGACAGAACCAGGAAGGGGGACACGGGCCGAGTCCGCTGTATTAAAGGACAAGTGACTCGCTCAGAGTGTGACAACAGGTACACATCAGAGCCGAGACGCTGAGCTGCCTTCCGAGCCGCACACCTGGCTGTCGATGGAAAACGGAAACTCCCTGACTGTTTCCCCGTGTTGACTTCAGGTGCTAGGAGGGTCCTGATGGGCGACGCCAAATGGAATGAAAAAAACGTTCCCAACAACTGTGTGACTAGGAAACAACAGCAGGAAAAGTTTTGTTTGTTAATGGAAATCTCGAGTTGTAAAAACAGTCACCTTCACTTCTAGCTCGAGTTAGCGAGGTCAGGCCAAGCTGAGCGGGTGCTACAAGCACAGAAACGTCACAGAGCACACTCTGCCTTGTCATCAGTTTTTATCTGAGGATGAAATAAAAGGGCTAAAATACAGCCTCTTCTTCTTGACTTAGTGCTTTAGACTGCTTGACTTCCTCAACTAGTACAGTTCTCACAAATTGCTCGGTGGTCTAAAGGTTCGTTATTTGTTCTTAGACGCTATCTAAAAATTGGTAGAAGTCTAAAGTTACAGTTGTTTCTATCCATAAAGTCTCCAAGGCACTTTGGTGCCCTTAGGACAAAAATCAAAAACCCCAAAGCTGGCTGTGAGGCTCTCCCGGCTCCGGCTCCAGGCCTGGGTGTGCTCTGGGCTCAGCTGCGCCCCAAGCCGCGTTCCACCCGCCGTCCTGGCCAACTCCTGTGTGTCCTCCTGGCCTCAGCTGAGATGTCACTTCCTCAGAGAGGTCCCCAACCCCCAGGAGCCAAGCTCAGCCCACTCCCAGCCCTGGCATCCCACATGTCCCTCCCCTCGCTTTTTCTCTGCACGACGGCCCCGTGGGACTGGAAATCCTGTGAGGGGAGGACCAAGCCCATCTTGGGTACCTACGTTGCAGCGTGAACGGGTAAATGCCAGACGGCACACGCTCTCACTCCCCAGACTCACATCCCAACCCAGAGGAAGAGAACCAAATATGGGTTTCAGGTGCTTTTTCTGTTATAGAGAGACCGCAGAGCTAAGTGCTGCTTCTTCGTCCGCCTTTCAGTTTAACATCTCTGAGTCTTTGCTGGAGAGAAGCACTTTGCATCCTCAGGATAAAGTATCTTCTGAGCTAAAGGCATGGGCTACCACTGTGGATGCTGCGGTTCCCCGTGGAGTTTCCAGATGTGCCAAATGACGCCGATACTGAGTTGTAGAGCCTCTTTTGATGAAAGCACCATAACAGTGGCTTTTTACAAAACTCGGTCAACAATGACCAAGAATCCTGAGCTAAACATAAAGGGGACATAAACCTGGAAGTGAAGTGTTCGTTGAGAGTGCCCAGACAGCCATGAGAAGGACCTGAGAACGCCTGCAGAGAAGTGTGTGTCGTAACTTCCCACCGACCAGAGGGTGAACCTGCTGAAAAACACCGTCACTAGGACAAGACTGGCAAATTGGAGAAGGAAAACTGAAGTCTGGGGAGGCATTTGTTTCTGAAACAGATCAGTCGCAAACGTGCCAACACCGTCCTTGCTGTGACAGGGAACTGGGATGTGGCCCTGTGTACCCCTGAGCGAGGGTCCCAGGGTTTTATCATGTGCAGACTACATCTCTTTATGAAGGAGTCAGAACTAACACTAACTGGTGTAAATTTTAACGTGCACTCCTTTGAGTCCTTGAAAATGCTGGTACAACGGCCCAGCCTTCTTAGATCTCACTGCAGGGCTCAGGAGCTTGTTTCTTCCTGTCTGAAGGGAGGGGGTCACAAAAACAACCCCAGCCCAACAGTCTCTGCAGGGCCGGATGGTCAGCAAGTAACTGTTGTCCTGTTCTCTCTAAAGGGCTCTGTACAACCAGTCATGAGAAGGTCATGGGGTTTTAGTTTCTGATACCCCAACGTTCAACCACATTATCTCCACACTGCGAATGGCCAGAGAGTGGTTACCACGAATTACGGAAATGCCACGAATCCAGAGGAGAATGAAATCGTGTCTGAGAGTTAAAGTCTTCCTAGGAAACACTAGAGCGTCCCAAATAGAATACTTTGAGGACACCTCCCGAGTGTTTGCAAACACCTGCAGCCCCAGCAAGCCTGCGCAGGCGTGAACGTGTGGGCACAAGGACTTCGTCCTCAGGGGCGGCAGAGAGTAGGTGGCCCTGCAGTCACAACACCTGACTAACCATGTGTTGGCCTCGATCGCTTCCACGTGCTTGCCGCTGGCCTCACCCGACTCCACGGTCACCGCCGGGCATGAGTGCAACTCGTACGTGGAAGCAGTTGGTCACGGTGACACACCGCCTGCTCGTAACGGCTCCTCATTATTATGCTCTTTCTGAATTCATTTTCATCCACTGCTAAGTTGACCTGCTGCATCAAACGGCTGCACACAGAGTGGACACAGGTCCACTCCATTTCTGACTTACCTGTGCTGTCTCTGGCTACGAGCCCCTTAGGAAAATCCCCCGGCGTCGGGGAGGTCCTGCTGTCCCACTTGACCATGTCGAGATTGTTGCAATATTCCCATCTCTTCTGCTGGAGCTCCTGCAGCCAGTAAGTCATGAGCTGGCGATTGGGAGCCTGGAAAGAGGGAGGGAAACATGTCATGGCTGCAGTAAAATGAGGAGCTTAAAATATACTGTTCGGTGAGTCCGGACTGCACAGCTGCCGCAGGGAAGGGAGGGTTGGGCAAACTGATGAAGGGAATCTTACGAGATCAGCAGCGTTTGCTCAGTACAAGTCAGGTCAAGCAAACACAATTCTAACACAAAGAATTTACCCAAATTAATAGGAAATCTTTTTAAATTCTAAACTTGGAAAATGAAACAGTATAACATTTTCTTCAGAAAGTTTTAAGGGTTGGGCACGGTGGCTCACGCCTGTAACTCCAGCACTCTGGGAGGCTGAGGCGGGGCAATGGCTTGAGGTCAGGATTTCAAGGCCAGCCTGGGCAAGAGCAAGACCCCATCTTTACAAAAAATAGAAAAATTAGCCGGGCATTGTGGCACACGCCTGTTAGTCCCAGCTATTCGTGAGGCTGAGGCAGGAAGATCATTTGAACCCAGGAGTTTGAGGCTGCTGTGAGCTACGATGGTACCACTGCATTCAACTCTGGGGGCGGCGGGGCGGGGAGGGCAACAGGGCAAGATTCTGTGTCAAAAAAAAAAAAAGAGAGAGAGAAAAGGAAAAAAGTTTTAGGAAGGCTTGATAATTCTGCTGCTCTTTCACTCTGAACACCTACAAATTCCAGCTTGAGAAATCAATTCTTTCATGGGCACGGAAGACAGCCCTGACAAATCGTATCTAACAATGATATTTAAACTCTGTCAGCATCTAAAAGAGTGGACAAACAAAACTGCAGATTAAAAACTAGATTATATATCTAGTGAGAATGGCTAATATTTTAAAAAGTCACACTGAGTGCTGACGAAGGTGTGGAGCAACCAGAACTGTCACAAGCTGCTGGTGGGACACAGGATGGCGCGGCTGCTCCAGGAGACAGTCTCCCAGGTCTCTACGAAGTTAAACACACACTCACCTAGTAACCCAGCAACCCCACTCCTGCATATTCACCTGAGAGGAACGAAAACACATATTCACAAAAAAATCTGTATGCAAATACTCATAGAGGATTTATTCATAAGCACCAAAGAGTGAAAACACCACAAAATGTACTTCACCTGATGAAGAACAGACCGTGGCACGTCCGTGCAAGGGAAGGCTACGAAACAGCACAAAGGAGCAAACTATCGGCTCACAGGACAGGGGTGAACGTTAAACGCACACCGCTAAGCGAAAGAAGCCAGACCCAGAAGGCCATGCACCATGGGATTCCATTTATGTGACATTCTGAAAAGGCACAATTTTAAGGACAGAAAACAAATGTGTGGCTGGCAGGGCTTGGGGTGAGGGGGCAGCACATGAGAATTTTGGGTTGATGGCATTGTTCAGTCTCACGACTTTGGTGGTAGATTCGTGATTCTACGCATTTGTCCAAACCACAGAATTGTGCACAACAGAGTGAGGAAGATGGCGGGTGGGGGAGCGCAGAGGTGGACCGAGAACAAGGAGACTGGCTGTAAACAGACTAGACAGCAGGTTCGGGTCACAGGTCTCCAGGTTGCCCCTGCAAAGGAGCCCAGGAAGAGGGAGGGCTGCCACGGGAACCGCATCAACGCTGGCACCCGGCAAGGTGTGCAGACGTCAGACACGGTGGCTCCCAGGACCGGAGGCAGCGGGGAAAACTGCACTGGAGGCCGACAGCAAGTGACAGGCCAGAGACCACACTGCCACTGTCTACAAGCACAGGAGAACCTCCGGGTGCCGTGGCTGCAACCTGGGGTCTTTCCAGGGACATTGGCATGTCGGGCTCCAAGCAAAGAAAACCCATTACAGGATCTTTGGGAATTTTACAGAAAATTCTTCCAACTATCAAGCAAGCCACCATTTCATCCATTCATTCAACCAACATTTACTGAGCACCTACCAGGTACCTGGAATCGGGGCTTGGCCTAGTGAAAAAAGACAGGAAAAACAAATCAGAACTTTCTACAATGCGCTGAGCGGTCTGACAGGAGTAGGCGGGTGAGGCAGGGCTGGGTGTCTGGACGCCTGGCAAGCAGGGGCAGTGTGGCAAGGGGCAAGGTACTCAAAGTTTAGGGCACCTGCCACCTGCAGGTTCAAAAGCTTCAAAGCACTGGCTTAGTATCTGTCTTCTCCACTAAAACTTGAAGATGTTTTCTCTTCTCTAGCATCTAGCACAGAGCCAGGCAATAGGAGGTATTTACGGAACAAAGAAGCAAAGGAATAAATGATCGAATAATCAGGAGGTGATGCAGCAGCTTGGTCTTAAAGGGGAAGCAGGCGGCAGCCAGAGGAAAAGGGAGAGGAAGGGGTTCCAGGCAGGGAAGAGCATTTGCAAAGGTCCACAGGCCAGAAAGCGTGAGTGAGGGGAGGCTGGGACTGGCAGGGACCAGGCCCTGAAGGGACTTGTGTGCTTTCCTAAGGAGATGGGATGGGACAGGGAACTTACAGGGCAGTGACAGGATCAGACAATGTCACTGTGAAATGGAGAGGGGGAAGGGAGGCGCAGGGTTTGCTAGGAGGAGGAGATCAGTGGAGGTCCAGAGGCCTGAAGCCCACTTGAGAGAACCGCAAGTCGCAGCCCGGAATGTGGACAGCAGGTTGGTCACACGGTGGATGCCAGGGGCTCGGCGTGGCCCTGGAGCTCAGCAAAGATAAAAGGGGAAGAGGGGAGCCGTTGGGAAAGTCAGGGACTGGTAGGCACAACTGTAGCCAAATCAGAGCCCAAAGCCCAGCCAGTCCTCTTCCCTCCTTTTGCAGGAGGGGAAACAGAGGCCCAGGAAGGGAAGTGACTTGTCACACAGGGAGTCAACACTGAGACCCAGTCTGCCACCCCCAGCCCAGAGGGAAGTGTGTGTCTGGGTTGGGGGTTGTGTGTTCCGGCCTCCACCTGCTCCCGGCCTGCTGGCTTCTTCCGACCAA
Organism: Avahi laniger; assembly: GCA_963575035.1. NCBI lineage: Eukaryota > Metazoa > Chordata > Mammalia > Primates > Indriidae > Avahi > Avahi laniger. The sequence goes on from CAUYSK010081488.1 coordinate 126,202, forward strand.
GGAGAAGACCAGAACAGGGCTGGGCCGAGCACCCGGGAGCCTTTTGCTCAGGCCCAGGAGGTGCCTGGAGACTTGCTCCACTGCCTCTCCTCCAGCCTGCACACGCTTCTGTTCACGCTCAGGAAACAGGCTGCTCAGAAACCCTGGCACACGCCCCACGGGTCAGATCGGTCCCCAACCTCTCCAGCTGTCTCCTGCAAGGTGGGCACTGTGAAAAATCTGCTCTTTACAAGGAAACCTTTTACGTTTCAATCTTCAAGTATTAAATCTAACTGGGAAACAATCAGGAACCTCTTAGTCATCTCTCACTGAATTCCTGGGGGGGAAAAAACCTTTTAGATCCCATGCTTTCAATGTCTGACATATTATCATGTTGCTGAAATCTGGTCCAAGCAAGAAAAACTACCTCAAGATACTGATTAACTGGGCTCACTTCATTTCAAAAAAAATCTAGAAATCGCTAGAAGAATCTTGACTTCAATCCCCAATTAGCTAGTGAAAGTCTGCTGGGAGCTGTTTGCAGTGGCTCTGGGGGCAGGTGCCCCAGAAGGCAGAGAAACCCAGCAGGCTTTTTCCTCAGGGGGCTGAAACCCAAAGACAGAAGCACAGAATCGAAGACAGGGCACAACCAAAAGCAAAGACAGCAAAGTCAGCAGAAATCCAGAAAGCCTCTGCGTTCCCCATCTGGTATCTTTTCAACAGAGAACTAAACTGAGATTTGGCCTCGTTCGGTCCCAGCCAGATATGTGATCACAAACACGCGTCTTCACTGCTGCAGCCCTGGGAAAGTTCGTCGAGATTTGCCCGTCCAACACGGCAGCCACCAGCCACATGTGGCTGCTGAGCATGTGAGATGTGGTCAGTGCCACATGATGCAATCTTTTAGATACCTTGGATTTAATAAAATATATTTTTAAATTTACTTTCACCTGTTTAATGTGGCTATTTGAAAAATTTAAAGTATATATAGTATCTATGTGGCTCACACTGCATCGTTTCTGGACAGTACTGGTCCACATCGTGATGGCAGATATATTCCACCCTGAGAGCCATGGCTAGTGGGAGATCCGGCCTGGTGGGGAATGGCACCTCGGGATTGTAATGCAGGCCAAGGGTGTGGGGCCCACACCATTCCCCTCGCACGGCACTTTGAGACTCAAGACAAATTCTCTCTTCTTTACATAGGCACCTCCGTGTATCTCCAACCACCCAATGCTCTGTTAATGTCCAAGGAGAGGCCAACGATCCTTAAGGACCCAGACACCCACGGTCAGGCTAATGGCTGGGCCCTTACTGCCCCTGCCCAGAGTGGGGCAGGTAGGACCCTTGGACAAGCTCCTTCACAGACAGCGCCTGCTGAGTCTCTCACCAGGAGTCCCCTCCACGGAGCCTCGGCCCAGCTGGTGGCAATGACTCGTCCACGCTGGCGCTCACCACCACACCATACAGCACTCACCAGGCACCCTGTGGCCGGGGGAGGGGGTCAGAAGAACGACCTGGAGAAGATCAGTTATGCCTCCAGTCTCCAGACTGACCACTTAAAACGCTGTGGTCCCAAGTTCTGGAGAGCCAGACAGGCATTCCGGTCACGCTAGGAGGAAGCTCCTCAGCCCAGCAGAGGACTAAGAGCCACTGCCAGGCAAGCATGCGGCAGGAAGCCAGGTGTCAGCATCTGATGTTTGGTGGCTCACGAGGCCATAGCCCGAGTCTCCCATAACACCAGCTTCTCCAACTACTCATCCTTCAAGGCCCAGGGCAAACATCACCTCTTCAGAGGAAGTTTCCCTGCCATGAGTATGAATTTCTCTCCTTCCTCTGAATGGGGACTTCACAGCATCTTGTAGCCCAGGGAACCTTCCCACAGGGATGGGGGCACCCGCTGTGCGTCATCAGGAATCTAAGTCCCTGAAGGCAGAGGCCAGACCTGCTGGTCTCCGTGTGATCCAAGATGCCCAGCACAGTGCCCTGAATACAGTCAGGCACCCAAATATCTGACTCATTCTCTCTTTATGTTCAGTGTTGCTAATGCCTCAAGACTACCAAATCCCAGTTCAAATACCGTGCCGATCCCAACATAAGAGACCAAGCCAAACTTCTTGGAAAGCCATTTTGGTTGTGTCCTGGGAGAGGGGCGGGGCAGAGGACTGGGTGGGTACAAGCCTGACACAGCAGCCACCTGCTTCTTTTGGGTGCCGCGCCATGAGGTGATGTCACAGAGTAAGAGCAGGCTGTCCCTCATTCTGTCGGAGGTGGGAACACAGATCTTAATAGCTGGCTGGGAAGTACCATGTGAGGCCCCAGCTACTGCCAAAAATCTTTGTCCCCAGGTCTCCAGTGGCCCAAAACCCAGAAGCCCACTCCCGTCTGATATGGCCCTTGCCACCTGTCCCTTCTCTTGGGCCCAGGGACTCCCTCCCCCACTCCCCACCTTGGTGCCCAGACAAGTCCCACTGTCGGGACCGAGTTGTATGATGACGAGCTAACTGATTCCAGCACAGGTGCATCAAGGGCCGCGTGGGCGGAGCTCCATCACCTGGGGAGAGGCTGGAGCAGTGACCCGCGGCACGCACAGGGCCAGGCCTCTCCATCAGCCAGTCTCCAGCAAACAACACTCTTATCTAAGCTGTTCTGCTCCCTGCTCTCTGACCCTTAGGTAAAGAATCTCCTCCTATCAAAATTTCGTACATTTTAGAAGCTGTAATAAGGCTCATGTCCTTTGACCCACGATCCCATTCCTGGGAATCCAGCTAAAGTAATCCGAAAGAAGAAAAGGGGAAAATACCATGCACACAAAATGTTCATCCATGTGCTTGACAACACATGATTATTAAGAGCCTAACTTGGGCTAAGTCCAGCCATCAGCAGCAGGGGTACAGAAGTGGGTGAGTCCTGCTTAATTTCCACCTCTGAGACCTTCCCCGCAAGCAAACACTGCCCTGCATGCCAGCAGGAAACCCTGAGAAACACGTTCACAATCACAGTCAATATAAGATGCTCGGGTATACAATCAAGAAATCCCTATGCATTATATAAACTTTTAAAGAATCTAGTAAAAATTCCAAATGTTCCTCAAAGCATAGCAAAGAGATCATAAAATTTGTCTAAGGTTTAATATTTGAGAATTCTAAAATAATAAATAAGGGGCAGGGGCCTTGCTGTATCAAATAGTTAAAAATATTATAAAGCCACAAGCAGCACTGTATTGCCAAAAATACAAAATATAGGGCCAAGCATATATTAAAATATTTATTCATCATTGTAGATCAAACCAGTGGAAAAGTATTAATTATTAAATAACAGCATTAGGACAACTAGTCAAATATCTGAAAAACATTTATGAATGATAACCCAGGTGAAAAACCTATCATAATAAAAAATAAATTCAAGATGGATACAAGATTTAATCAATTAATGATTTTAATAAAAACCACTAAATTACTAGAAGAAAATTTCTATACAATTAAAATTAAGTATCTATCTCTTTGTGCCTCTTATAAAAAGAATTGTGTAGATTTCCACCAAAAAACAGTGTGGTTGGGACGGTCCGGCTTACAGTCAAGCAGTGTGGACGGCAGAAATTCATGGGGAAAGTTTTAGCAGAAGCCTCTGAATGGCTAAAACTGAAGTACGATCAGGGTCACCAGACCCCTGCTCAGAAAAAACGCTGACCCAGAGCTGTGGACAAGGAAAACAAACAGCGCTTGTAAGGCTGAGTCTTGAAAACCAGAAAGACAGACAGACAGATAGACTCTTCAACTGCAAGCCTGAGCTGCGGCTCCCACAGAACTTGGGGAGCCACTAACTGTGACGTCAGGACACAAGACATTGCTGTTCTCACATTTCTGTCCTCTTGAAAGGTAAAGTCCTTTCTAAACTCACAAAGAAAGCAAGTGAAGAAAATATCTGCGCATCTAAAAATACCGTAAATAAAATTAAAAACAATGACAAACTAAGAAAGGGATCGAACACCTTGCAAGTTACCAGGCAGAGTGCCGAGTCTCTCACCCCCGTAGCCCTGCAGGGCTCTGCCCCTGGCCTGGGCTGAGGGAGTCCTGTTTGCCTGGTGAGCTCCTATTCTACTCACTTTTATTTTTTTAGAAAATCATATTTTAGGCTTTTATTTCAAATAATAACAACCCATATTTGCTGTGGAGAATTTGGAAAACACAGAAAAACAAAGCAGAAAATAAAACGAACACAACTGTATCACCAGAAATAACCTCTATCAACACTCTGGTGGACTTTTCAAACATTTTTCTATCCATAAATATATATAAAAATTTTCTTTTTAAAACTGTAATAAAATTACAGGCTCTTCCATAATCTATATTGTGTATTATTAATATTAGACGTCAATTAAACAATCATATGCTTTCACTTTATACACCTTGTCATTGAACCCTCACACCAATCTTCCAAAACAGCACCATCCACTCGCCACGGACCTGGAGCCTAACTGCCTGGGTTCAGACCCCAGCTCCGCCTCTTGCTCGCTGTGTCAGGCAGGCTGCTCGACTTGTCCAGGCCTCAGATTCCTTGTTGGTGAAACTGAAACAACAATAATAGAGCCTGCTTCGTGGTGCCGTCATGAGGTCAAACGGGCTGAGGCGTGTTAAGCTCGGAAGAGTGCTCAGCACACAGTCCGTACTCCGTACAGACCATCTGCACCATCACCATTACCCAAGATCTCACAACCTCTTGGCACAGTCAACATTCAGACCTGGGTCTGTGCTACTTGCTATCAACGAGAAGGACGGGCGTGCACACGCAAGACAAAATCCACCTCTCAGCAGTTCAGCAGGAATCAGAAGTTCCTCTATGCTTTTTCTCAAATACTGAAATGCTGATGACTTCAACCAACAGTGAAGTTCAACTGAAAACCCTGTATTGAGTGGGCGCGGTGGCTCACACTTGTAATCCTAGCACTTTGGGAGGCTGAGGCAGGAGGATGGCTTTGGGCCAGGAGTTCAAGACTGGCCTGAGCAAGAGCGAGACCCCGTTTCTACAAAACAACAGAAAAAGGAGCTGGGCGTGGTGATGCGCTCCTGTAGTCCCAGAGGCAGGCGGATTGCTTGAGCCCAGGAGTGTGAGGTTACAATGAGCTACCACGATAACACTGTGCTCTATCTCAGGAGACAGAGCGAGACCCTGTCTCAAAAAAAGAGGAAAAATGAAAAGAAGAGAAAACCCTGTATTGGCTTCAGGGGCAAAGACAACTCCCACACCAGAGGCCAGTCCCCTGTCAGTGCGGAAGGTCCGCCAGGCATCAGATCCGGGGAGATGGGCACAGTATCACCGCCCCAGTCTGCAAGGCGCTTCCCACTGGATGCTCTAGCCACATTCTGCTGTAAGGATATTTCTTAAAAATAGACTGCTGTGTGCAGGAGCAAGACCACACATAAACAAATATGGAGAGGAGAGGAACAGTTCTCCAGCCTAACAGAATCACCCGGTCTCCTATTTCTAGGAACACCCTTGTCAGTCTCTCAAACTCATGCTCCCTGACTCCTGACTCACCCACCCCGGGCCTCTGCAACAGCCCTTAACTAGTCTTGCTGTCCTCAGTCCCCTCTCCAAACCCTCCCCTGACACCTAGCCAATGAAGTCATCTGTATCACATGCTTAAAACTCTCTGATGGCTTCCGAGTGCCAAGTGCTTTGGCATGGTAGCGCGGCCCACACTGCTTAAAATTGTAAGACCATAACCTTTCCCCCACACGAGTCCACCAAAGCCTGCTCTGCTTCCACGATCCCTGCTCCCACCGCACCAACACCTCCCTCACAAACTCCTACGTGCTCAAGACCCAGTTCAAACGTCCCATCTGACATCCCTCAAGGAACCAGTCACTCCTTCCTCCCACATGCTATACACGATGACGTACCACCTCAGTCATGCACTTAGGGTGCCAACTCCGGGTTCCTCCCCACAGGGTCGAGTCCTACCACGTTTACAAGCCAAAAGAACGAATAACCAGTGGTCACGAAGGAGCCACGGAAAGCAGACGGGTTAAGTTTGTACACCTCATAGAGAACAACCTAAACTGTGGATAGTTTATGCACCCATATTTCTTAAAAGAATGCAATGGCTGCTCATAATGAAGGAATTTTTTTTGTTTCTTAAAGAAGGACATCTGGATTTATAACAAACGTCTAAGGCAATTTCTTCTGTAAGCAATAGAAAGCACCAGACTATTGTGAGCAGCCTGATACTACAAAGCGAAATTCAGATGGAAAACAGACTACAACCAAACCTGATAAATAGCTTTAGGTTCCAAATTTTCTCTGGAGTGTTTCAAAATCATGCGCCTGGAAACAATCTCAAGGGATCTGGCCCAGTACCAATGGAAAAAAAAATGTATTTTTTCCCTGGGAAGGTTTTGAAATCTTCTGTTTCAGCCCAGTTAACAGAGTCTACGAAGGCAAACACAGGATCCCTTGGCCCCTTTGAAAATGGAATGCGATTTCACAAACCTCTACTCCTCTAGTGAACACAGTAAATTCTCATTTTGTACCCTTTAAAATTGCTATCTTAAAATTAGCATTTTCATATATCTTATCAAAATAATCACATATCTTATTAAAATAATTCCACGCAAACTCCTTTCCAAAGGCTGAGCAAACACCTGGAGCCGACAGTCAATCTCCCTGCCAGTGGGAGTGGAGGGGCAGCCTCACTGGGAGTGTCGGCTCCTCTCCTGCTCCGGGAGGTGGCCGTCTGACACTCCAGCATCCGCTTTTAAAAAGCAGACAACACCTGGAGAGAAAATTCATTGCTTAAACCCATCTTCAGCTAATACTTTTTTATGCTGTTATCCATTCAATAGAGATTAACAGCTGAGAGCAGCTGACTGGGGGAACAGAGTCTACAAACGGAACACGGAAAAGCAAATGTGGGTTCACAGGGAACGGGGCATGAAGACAACCGCGCCTGGGAGGGGCCCAGCCCCATCGAAGCCTCCCACAGTCCAGGCGGCCCAGCGGGCAGGCGACAGATCTCACCAGGACAGGGGCAAGGACAAGGCCACTCCCGGAGCTGCTCTTCCCCCAGGAAATGTCCAAATGCTTTCTGTTTCAGAGAGAGGGAGCGTGTGGCCTCCCAGTGACCGCAGGCTGCATTCCTCCAGCTCCCCATCAGCTCTGCCGCTGCACAACGCGGGAAAGCCCCAGAGCTCAGGACATGTAAAAACGCTCACCGCCGCAGCCGGCGGCCTCCCAGACAGCTCTGCTCCACCTCTGTCCACGATGGCTTCCGCGCACCATGCAACGCTGCATGACTCTGGTTTGATGTTTTTCTAACCAAAACTGGGACACAGGGATGACTAACTTAATATGAAGTTTCACGAACCGAGGCTGGAAGGGGCAGATTCCCAGGCTCCACCCTCAAAGATCTGGGGGCAGGAAAGCCTGGCACCAGGAACCTGCCTGGCCTGTCAGTGGATGTACAGGCGTGTCCGGGAACCGTGCTGAATTTTAACAGTCTTTCCAGGTAGAGCTGGTGTCTCAAGAGAGTATCAGATGGTCCTCCTACATCATTCTGTTGCTTGCCCCCCTCTGGGTGAGAGCTGGGGGCTCTGAAAGCATTTACCAGCTTTTTGGTGGCATCAATCAGTAAAACTCACCCTCTCAGAAACACCTGGAGATGCCACGCGAACAGTTACCCTCTGGAACGTCCCCTGCAGGCCCTTGGAGGAACCCTAGCATGTGTCTGCTAGCCATGGAGACCCGTATAGGAGGCAGAAACCACAGAGTCTGCGGGGAATGGGGCCAAAAACCACTGTTCTGGAGCAGAGAAACTAGACATGCAAAGACGACACACAGCTGCAAACCACAGAGTGTCAGGCTAAGGAGAAAGGGCTCACACTCCACTGCTCTCCACCCACGCCTGGGAGTTACTTCTCGTGCACTCAGAAACCCGCCACCAAGCAGGGCCAGTCTTCTCTTCACAGCCCACCAGGATTCACAATCCCAGGGGGGCACTGGCTCTCAAAGAGGGGCCACAGGGATCCGCAGCAGAAGGGCCGGGTGCTGGATAAAAATGCGGATTCCTGAGACCCGCCCTGGCCGGCTACCCAAGTTGAAATCTCTAGGGGAGGAACCTCACAATCTGCATTTTCACAGTCTCCAGGAGGCTTCCTTCCCGTGCTGGAGTTGAGAACCACAGTGCTGGGGGAGATGCTTCCCTTTGAAAGACACAAATGTAGAAGTCTTAAGTGCATGTCACCTCCGGGACAGTACGCATGGGAGCTGTACAAATTGTGAAGCTTAAACACTGGTTCACTTCTGAGGCTCGAGGACACGACTTAGAGAGCAGAAAGAGCAAATACAGCCAACTGCCACGGACCCACTTTCCCCTGGTGGACCAAAGAGAAAACCAAGGCCACCTTCCAAGAGACGCCTCCCGAAGAGGGGAACATCAGTGACGTTTCCTGCCAAGTCAACCCCACTGAAGTTTATAGCCTATGCTGTTAATTCCAACCTCATGAGACTAAACTTCTTAAATCTGTGCCCCAACATAAAATAGTTAATGTACGATTTGAGTATCTGTGTACAACAACTAAATAGAGAATACGCCTAATTCCCTACTCATTGATTAAGTTGGATGTATGAAGCAAGCATACATATGGGCTTAAAAATAGTAAAATAAATAGTAAAGTATACTTCTGGGCTTAAAAATAGTAAAATGTTGTTCATGTGTCTGGAGGAGGTTTTGGTATCAGGGTGGCCACTAACTAGCTGTGAGACTCAGTTTCCTCACTGTATTATACACGGGGCAGGACAGGCAGATCTCTGAGGGTCTCTCCAATTCTGACTCGGAGCAAAAACACCAAATGACTTCGTCCAGTTCACAGAGCCAACTAATGACAATGCCCCAGGCATACCCCAGAATAGGCCCGGGACAAGCTCCCTGAGGCCAGGGGCAGCTAGATGCCATCAGTGAGGTGCCAGCAGGCCCAACAAAGCCTGTCAGGCGAATGGCTAGCTGTACTCATTCAGAAAGCTGGGCCACCTTCTTTGCAAGCACAGCTTTCCCTGAACATGAGAGAGCTGGAGAGGGAGATGAATACTGGGCTTGCTGCCTGGAAATAATCCCTATAATCTCAGATCAACATCTCCGATAACCCGGCCTGCCCACCTCCAGTCCACGCCAGGCCTGCCATCCAACGCTTGGATGGACCAGTTCTCGCCCGGGGGCAGTCTGCTCCTTCAGTAGCACCCGCCCAGGAAAGGGCAGAGAGGAGAAGCCCAAGGATCTCAGCTCCCTCATCCCCTCTCCTCACACGGGCTTCCAGTTCTCCCATACAAATCCTACAGAAGTTAAGAAAATGGCCAAGTGTTCAAACTCATTGACAGATAGTTAGTCCATCTTACTGAGAACACGTCTTGCTGACCCAAGAGGAACTAAGTCTGAGCAGCTACACAATTACACCCAAATTTACCAACTCCTCTGCCCCATCTTTCCCAGGGAGGTTTTTCCTGATAATCAGTCATGTAGATCTCCCCAGTTCCATTATGCTTACAGAAATTATTACACCAACCACAGATTTCTGGCCCTCGGCCACATCCAAATTAGTATTTTATATACAGATGTCCCTCCCCTCCATTTATGGAGAGGTGCCAGCCTCTCTCAGAATCAAAAAATTTGCAGACATTTGATATTTACCTTCCAATGTTGAATACTACAGACAAATACGGTCTCCCTCCAATTTTTTTTTTCAAAATTCTTGCAATTCTTTGATTGTATCAGGCGCTGAGCTATTTTTAAAGTCTTAACATCCTAGTTTCTTAAATAAATGGAAAATTGCACCTGCCGTATCTGTAGCAAGAGGCACAGTGCTTGAAATACTCGCTAAACACACGGACACTGCAAATCTCCCTTCAACCATGAAATAAGAGCATTCCCCCACACACACAGGAGGGGAGGAGGGCTTGCAGCATTCACTGAGTGGACAAGTACACGCTGAGCATCTAATAGGTGCCCGGCACTCCTCTAAGCACTAAACCTACAGTTGTGAACTTACACAAAGAGAAACTCTCCTCCCTTATGGAGTCTCTGCTCTGGTTGAACACAACATCAGACGCTCAAAGACTAGATCAGGAAACAAAACCATCTTGGATCCGGGGGTCCTGTGCTGCCTGGTGAGTTACTGTCTATCGGAGGGTCACAAAAACTGCAGTCTCCAGGGACCCTCTCAGCTTCCTGCCCCTCGGAAGGCCTCACACACACAAGTGCCAGGGTGTTCACCACTCCAGGCAGTGCATTTGACAGAACACTAGTTAGAAGCACCGCTGTTCCCCGGTTCACCATTTCCATGTTGCATTCACTCTGTGAAAGCAAACAAAACCTAGTTGAGGACTGCTCTGACAGGGTTTAGGTAAATACCCACTTGAAATGTCCCTACCACATAAATTCTCTCTACTATCAGAACCAAAAACTCCTAATCAAAACTCCTTTCCCTCCCTATTCTGAGTCATTTCTATAATATGAGAGTTCTTTTCCTTCTTTGAGGGGGGAAAGGTCATTGTTTGTATTCTGCTCTGACTGGAGGCGGGAAGTCCGCAACCCAGTGGCCGACACAGGTAGAGGTGTGTCTGACTGAAGGGACCCGTCCACCCTCCTCAGAAGCCTCAGTGAGGTGGGAGCTGGTACATCTCTACCCCGAATGCATTTGATCCCCCCTCCATTTCTCAGGAAATAACCAAGGTTACCTCCACAGGGAGGGAAACTGACAATGCTCACAGGAGCAAAGCAAGTGCAACAGGAGATAAGTCAATAAGGCAGCCATAAGGCCAGCTTGTGGCTCACGCCTGTAATTCCAGCACACTGGGAGGCTGAGGTGGGAGGTCTTGAGGTCAGGAGTTCCAGACCAGCCTGAGCAAGAGTGAGACTCCGTTTCTACAAAAAAATAAAAAAACTAGCCAGGCATGGTGGCATCTGCCTGTAGTCCCAGCCACTCGGAAGGCTAAGGCAGGAGGATCGCTTGAGCCCAGGAAGTTGAGGTTGCAGTGAGCTAGGCTGACACCAGGGCACTCTAGACCAGATGACAGAGCAAGACTTTGTCTCAAAAAAAATAAAATAAGGTAGCCATTAGGAATGCTTCAGGAAAGGAAGCCCACCAGGGTCAGGCAGGCCCCAGCCACACGCAACCCCCAAAGCCAGCTTCAAAGACCAAAGCACTTCCCACCGGAAACAATGGTGCTCAAGAAGCAATTACCTGAGATGCCTTCAACTTTGCATTCATCTTATTTTTAGACCTGTTTGCAAGTACGTAACATAAATACTTTAACTCTTCATACGCAGACAAGACAATCCTCCAATACAGTTAAATAAAAATACTAGGCATAACCAAACCACCAGTGCTGTGGTCTCAGTGTTTGCATCCTGAAAAAACTCACACGCTGAAACCTAATCCCCAACCTGACAGTACTAAGAAGTGAAGCCTTTTGGGAGGTGATTAAGTCATGAGGGCAGAGCCCCCAGAAATGAGACTATGTCCTTACAGAAGGCAGGAAGCTTGTTTGCTCCTTCTCCGCATGAGGGCACAGCTAGAAGGCACAGTCTCTGAAGCAGAGAGTGAGACCTCACCAGACATGGCATCTGCTGGCACCTTGATCTTGGACTGCCCAGCCTCCAGAACTGTGAGAAATAAATTTCTGTTGTTTATGAACTACCCAGTCTACGGCATTTTGTTACGGTGGCCCAGATAGACTAAGACAATCAGTTTGGTAGGAAAAAAAGAAAAAAAACTATTAGTCAAACCCTGCTTACGACTCTTCCCTGACTCTACAGCTCTTAAGACAAAGATCAAAATCGTGCCCTGACCTTACGGCCTCTGCCAAAGCCCATGCCCCCTTCACGCCAGCTGCCGCCTGGCACTCCGTGAGCCCCACAGGCCACCAGCCCTCCCAGCTAAGGGCTCTGCTTGCACCATTTCCTCTCCCTACAGCACTCTCCCTCCCTCTCTGCACTCCCCCCAACACCAGCTCCTCCTTCACATCTCAGCTCAAATGTCGCTTCCTCAGGGAAGTCTTTCCTGGCCCTCCCCTTCCGGCAAACTAGATCAAAATCCCTGTTTGCCAAACCTCCCAGCACCGGTTTGTGTTCGCTACACTGTTAGCAATGCCTGTCTCCCCACTGCCCCGAGAGCTCTGCAAGGGCAGGATTTGTGTTTGTCTTGCTCAGTCCACATCCTCAGTGCCTGAGCACACGGTGAGTGAGTGAGTGAATGAATGAGAAGTTCCTGAGGCCTTCCCAAAATACAGGAGTCCATGAACTGTAGTGCAAGCGTCATATCCGGCCCCCTGCCTATTTCTGTACAGCTTGTAAGCCAAGAATGGTTTTAACACTTTTAAAGCCTTGAAAAAAAACCAAAAGAAAAATATTCTGTGAAATGTGAGAATTACATGAAGTTCAAATGTCAGAGCCCACAAATAAAAACTGGAACACAGCCATACTAATTCTATGATTCTTCCTCTGCTACAGCTGCGAGGAACGACAGGGACGGCCTGGCCTGCAAAGCCTAGAACATTCACTTTACGGCTCTTGACGGTGAGAGTTTGCCCTGCTGCTGCGGCATCCGCAGAGCCCCGACCTGGGCATGAAACAAAAGAGGCCTGAAAGTGCAGGGGCCGCCTGTAGTCTCCCTCCTCGAGGGCAGGCTGAGTCACAACCCTCTTTTGGATCCCTAACACCTGTTCTATTCGGTGGGCATTCACCGGACGGCTGCCAGCTCCATCAGATGAGGCAAGAGTGACATTTGTACTAATATATCTGTATGTTTGGGAGTCCCGGCTGATCCCTTTTGACGGGTCTGAGCTCACACCAAGCCAGTGCTTACTCGGTGACCACCGTCTACTTATTCATTCAACAAACATCTGCCTGGGTGCCTTGTCTGAGTTCAGGCTGCTATCACAAAAATACCAGACTAGGTGGCTTAAGCAACAGAAATTTATTCCTCAGTTCTGAAGGCTGAGACATCCAAATCCAGGTGCTGGCCAACTCCTGTTAAGGGCCCTCTTCCTGCTCTGTAGAGAGAGGCCTTTCTGCTATATCTCAGAAGTGAAGAGACAGAGACCGTCTCTCTGGGGACCCCTTTTATAAGGGCACTAACCCCTTCATGAAGGCTTTACCCTCATGACCTACTTACTTCCCAAAGGCCATCACACTGGGAGTAAGAGCTCCAACATACGATTCTGCAGGACACAGACATTCAGTCCACAGCACAACTGCCTTGTGCCAGACGCTGCTCTGGGAGCTGAGGATACAAAGAGGAGTCCTCACGGAGCTTGCCCTCTGGCAGGCAGGAAGTAGAGTGGAGACTCCCCTACGGTGAGGAGGTGTGAGAGGCAGTGAGTGGGGTGGAAAGCCACCCTGATACCACGAGCATGATACTGCACTTGGCTTTAAAAGACTTACTAACTAGGCGCCAGTCAAGAGTTAAGCCCCCATAACCTAAAGAGTTACATATGCCCCCAGACTCCCGAGCAGATGCCCAGGACAGAATGGTTTGGCAGAACCGCACAGCAAGGAAGACTGGTTCACCGCATCTACTCTGCCGTGTACGCACTGGGATCACCCAAGCTAACAAATGCCTGTCATTCAGCGAAGGGCAGTTTCAACAGCGGAGAACTCGTGCGTCCTTCCCACAAACGTGGGTTAAGAACAGGTATGCACAGCTGTTCAGCTGTGTGTGCCAATACACGTGTCCGTGTCGGTGCCACACGCCTGCAAGTGAGGGAGCAGAGAGGGGATTCGTGTGCTAACAGTCAGTGACACCCCTTGTGCCGGAGACTGCAGAGATCTGGAGGAACAGGGTTGTGCAAGCTTCACCCTCAGTCAGTCACATGCTCTCCTTCCCCCCGAGGGCCTCAGATTCCAGCAAAGCTCTGTGAGAAGCCTTCAGCACCCCCCCCTCCAACACACACAAAGCATCAGCCTCTGCCAGATCCTCACAGCAGTTTCCAAATGTCGAGTAAAACGTACCACACGTCGACTTGTCAGAACAGACAATACAAGCCAGACACCTCACGCTGTGGACACGCACTGCTCCCAGAACCTCTGCTTTCAAAGAGGGTCTCAGGCTAGCTTCATGCTCTCAGGCAAATCACAGCCCCTCTCTGGCCTCTAGTCCCTCACCTGTAAAATGAGGCACTAGATCAGATCCTGAGTTTATGTAGGATGGAGTTTACTAAGAAATTCCAGTATCAGCTTTCATTAAGACTGAAGCAGTAAAACATTTTGGAAAAGCCCAACAAAACCCAAAACCACAGCTTCTCCAGAGAAGGCTGAAAGATGTTTTAAAATAAGAAACATATGATGACAGAATAAGCAAATTGCTGATTTTTCTTTACTTTTCTTTTCTTTAAGATACCCATCTATCAGAAGAAATGGTATCTGTAAAATTATATCCAATGGGCTGAAGTCTGAACAGGGCTAAATCCTCACTAACCTTGTCACAGAATCACTGGAAATCAGGGCTCCCCTATGGCTGGGCGCCCCAAAGCGAAGCATTAAAGTTTATGGGAATCAGTTCTTGGATTGGAAAGGTGAAAAAGAAGATAAATTACTAATTTCTTCTTTTACCACCATAAAAGTTTTACTTCTATAGCTCGGAAGGAATTACTGAACACTGAAATTTGTCTCTGAAAACACACCCTTACTCTGAAGCCCTGCTCCCCTGCAAGCATGGCCTGTGACTCCACTGTTTTCATACAGCCAACCCTGGGCCCAGACAGTCTGTCTCATTCTGTAATCAATTCAATTTTACATACTAAAACATCCCTGCATAGTCAAGAACCCACAGGAAAATGTATTTTCTTTTTTTGAAGAAATATGAATATACAAAAAGGAGGGCAGCATAATATAACACCGATGCGCCCAACACCCAGTTCAAGAAAGAAGGCACTGCAGAACAGTGGGAGCCCCGTGGTGCCCACCCCAGTCACACCCTCTCTCCTCCCTTCAGAGGGAACCACCACCCAGAAAGCAGGCCTCTTCCTCCCATGCAGCCCTGCCTCCCCTATACGCATTCATCCCCATGCTCTGTGGTCTGTTTCGCACGATCTTCTCAATCTCCACGTAAATGGGACCATTCTGAACATAATCATTCTGTAACTTTTCATGTCTGTGAGCATAGCCCACATTGACACACACAGGGCTAGTTCCTTCATGTTCACTGCTGCGTAATATTCCAGTACCTGATTATACCACATATTTGGCCAAAGACACTGCCTGGTGCTTCACGTGCCAGCCATTTTCCATAACATTTTCCAGAATCCTCACAGCTACCCAATGAGGAAGGCAAGATTCCCACTAGACCAAACAGAAACTGGGACAGGGAGGTGGTGTGACCTGCCCAACACCTGCCAGCAGCAGACTCTGGCTGCAAGTTCCAGTCCACCAAGTCTAAAGCCACATTCCTGACGTTACACCACGTAGCCCCACTTATGTGATACCTCCACTATTCAAAAATTTTTTAATGAAAACACTGATAGAGGGCTCTAAAGTCATCTGAAAAAATCTGAAACAGCACACTCTATTTTCTTTGTTAATAAACAGTCCCACAGGAAATCCGTCTGACACAGGACAGTGCATGTGTACACTGAGGACAAGCCTCTGCCTTTGGCAAAAGTCCCTGGCTGGGTTCATTCCTAAGTTTATACAGACACTCGCAGTAATCCTGAGTAGAACTGCAACCCTGCTTGGCTTCCTTGGGAGAAACAGGCCGGCTGAGCCCACATAGAGACGGGACAGAGCAGCCCGAAAGAACAGCAGAATCAGACCCTGCTCGAACTGGCAAAAGCTCAGTCAACAAAGTTCTAAGGATTACTCTGGGGAGCAGCTTCAGCTGCTATCGGCTCTGGGGGTCTCAGGGAACAGTCCTGTGCTCCCAAGGCCAGGCGCTTGCCCACTCTGCTCTCCACCTGGTCAGTTCTGAAAGCGCTTTCGTACATCTCAGCCCTGCTGCTCTGGAGAAAGCCCAGCTTGCAATGCGGAAGAGAAGCGAGAAAAAGGAGCGAGGGTGGAGACTCACAGGAACCAGGCAGAGAGCAAAGCCTGCAGAGAAGCAGCCCAGCTCCAGGCCCGGGCCCAGACCCCTCCAGGTGCTCAGGGCTCCTAGATGATGGGGTCCAGCGCCCCAGGCAGTCAAGGACTGGGAGGCCTCCCGGCACCAGCACTCCCGACTCTGCTCCCCCGTTTCTACACTGTATCGCCCACACTGTGCGTCTCTGCTGGAAGATTAAGGAAGCCTCAAATGAGCAAGGCATAACTGCTGGAGCCTTGCTCCAGCCTCTCCCAGCCAAAACAAAAAGTGAGAAAACAGGCTCTGCCACTTACTGGCTGTGTGACCTTGGCTGAAGCATCCTGCCCACTCTGGTGGGGACCATAGTGGTTTTCCCTAAGAGCCCTGCCAGCTCTGGCTCTTTCCATCTGCAGCATTAAAAGCACTAACCCTTACTGAGCAGTTCAGAGCATAAATCATCTACTCCCAACCGGCCTATGAGGTAGTTACCACTGCTACACCCATTTTACAGAAAAAGCAGCTGAAGCACAGAAAGGTTAAATAACGAGCCCAAAGTCACAGGCGGAGTTAAAAGGATGCCCTGGGGCTACAAGCCTAGGGCTATGCGTGCCTGGAGGGCTGCGCGGCGCGCTGCCGGGGCGGTCGGGTGGGGGACACGAGAGCGAGGCTGACGGGTCCGGTGTCGGGGCAGGGGGACGAGAACTGGTGGCTCCAATCACACCGGCCCAAACCCAGGCACAGGGCGCGAGACAGGCGGGGACGGAACCGGGGAAGAGGTGGGGAAGGGAAAGCAGACCGGGGAGACGTGAGGAGGCCCGGGGGCCGGGCGGGCGGGGCAAGTCGCGGCTCGGCCAGGGGGTCCGACCGAGGGGCGCGGGCCCACCTTGAGCACCGTCACGGCGCCCCCGCTGTGCACCTGGAAGTGCGCGGGCGGCTCGGCGCTCGGCTCCGCAGCCTCGTCGGGGCCCTGGTAGCTGAAGCAGGCGTCCGCGATGTCCAGGTGGCCGAGCGGCAGCGCGTCCTGCGGGCTCTTGAAGTAGTAGAGGTAGCAGCGGCGCGCGTCGAACACGAACCAGCGGCTGCGGTAGCCGCGCAGCGGGCCCTTGCCCGACAGCTTCTGCAGGTAGCCGCACAGCCGCGCCGGCTCCCGCCCGGGGCCCGCCCCCGGCGCCGCGCCCTCGCCGCCGCAGCCCTCCTCCGCGCGGGCCCCGGCCCCCGGCATCGTCCGCCAGCGCGCCCGGCCCGCGCCCCGCGCCCGCCGCCGCCTCCACCCCGCGAGCCCGCGGCCGCCCCCGCCGCCGCCCC
>CAUYSK010081489.1:0-12688 GCA_963575035.1 Avahi laniger
TCAATCTGGGCCGAAGTGGCTCCACCAGCTTCTTCCAGCCGCTCACTGATCTCCTCCAGTTCCCGGGAGAGGTCAGAGCGCTGCTTCTCTGCTTTGGCCCGGGAGGCCCGCTCTGCCTCGATTTCCTCCTCCAGCTCCTCAATGCGGGCCTGGAAATTGTCAAAACTATAAACTCAGCTTCTTTATGTCATAACTGTGTCTCTTTGAGCCAGACTGATGAAAATCATGTACTTACTTGCAGTTCTTTGATCTTCTTCTGCAATTGAATACCAAGTGCCTGTTCATCTTCAATCTTGCTTTGCAGATTGCTCATTTCAAACTCTTTCCTTTTATAAAAGTAGCAAAGGACAACAATTTAGTCTATATCTAACATTGGAAGCAAATTAATAAGCAATTTTTCATACTTACTTTTTGAGCTTTTCGTCAAGTTGCTGTTTCTCATTTTCAATGTCCATTATGGACTCTTGGGCCAACTTTAAGTCACCCTCAAGTTTCCTCTTAGCCCTTTCTAGGTCCATGCGAAGTTTCTTTTCTTGCTCCAAGGACCCTTCAAGCTAAATACAAATAATGTTGAGTCGGAAGGAATGCTTAGCTTCCTTTAGAAGAAAAGAATTTCCTTGATAATACTAAACTTACATCATCTACTTGTTGTTCAAGCTTGATTTTAGCTTTGGTCAGGGTGTTGACTTTGTCCTCTTCTGCTTGCAGGTCATCTAGGGTCTGCTGGTGGGCCTCTTGGAGGGCTTTCTTCTCCTTGGTCAGCTTTGCAATGGTTTCATCCAGGCCTGCCATCTCTTCTGTGAGGTTTTTCACCTACAAAGGTTAATAGGCAGCTTAGTTGCTGTACAACAGTTTAGATGCATGACAAAACCTCTATACAGTATTGTAGAATGTGAATCACACCTTGTTCTCTGTGGCATGTTTCTCCTTCTCAACCTTGGCCAGTGTCAGCTCAAGGTCATCAATGTCTTTCTTGAGTTCTGAACATTCATCCTCCAGTTTCCTCTTCTTGGCCGTCAGCTCAGCATTGATCTCTTCCTCATCCTCAGCTCTCTCAGTCACCTCCTTGATCTTGGCTTCAAGTTGGATTTTTGTTTTGATGAGCTGGTCACACCTTTCCTCTGCATCAGCCAAGCCTTCGGCTTCCTTGAGTTGGAAACAAAATCAAAATTGGGAAGAAAGAATGAAATATCTTTACAGTGATAAGAGTATAAATTTCTGCATTTGGTCCTTTGGGTTTCCTATGTTCATTTATTTATGTTTTCAAAAAGTTTTGTTTTATGAACCATTTGCTGTGTGCCATACATTTTCCACATGTGGGAAAACAAAATGTATCAGTTGTTGTTCTGGTTCTTTAGAAGAGTATATTCTACAGTAGATTAGAAAACCTATCTCCCAAAAACTACCATTAATGTAGAAAGCAATTAGTGACACAAGAGATCAGACAAGTTGGATCAGTTCTTTCATGGTTTCATGAAAGAAGTGGTATTTAGTTGGGGCTTAAGAGATGGGTAGGATTTGGTTTTGCAGAAATCAACCTAGTGGGAAGAAGAGCAGGAGGGGGTGGAGAAGCAGTCCAACAGGACAAATACAAGATACAGCTGCTGCTGAAATGTTTTTCTTTGTGGTACTAGAGGATGATCCTGGTTATGACGGTCTAAATTCAAGTTGAGGCATAAAGTAATGAAGAAATTCCTGGCCACCTGCTATTTCAAATTAAGGAGGTCAGGGCAGGCAGGAAATGAGAGAGACACTGGAATATACATTTTTCAGTGATCCTTCATATCAGCCTTTGAATACATAAAAAATAAAGTGTGCTGCTTGTAACCATGTAGTGAATATTATGGTATTCACAATATTTTGCTGTCCCCAGAGATGCTGAGTAAATCTCTGGGGACAACAGAAGAGAATCCAGGATAGATTTGAAGGGGGTAGGGCAGAAAAGGGCTCTTTTTCCTTCTGTAATCTAGAAGAAGGAGTTATTCCACTGCCCAAAGTTGACTGCAGAGACCAGTCTTAACAGAAAAGAACATATGATTTTGTGATGAATAAATTATATCAGAGCACTTCAATTCAGCCCAAATGAAACACAGTCTTATAAATTACATTTCTGAGTTGATGGAAGCAGTTTTAAAATGATTAGTTCAGGAGTGAGCAGGCTGAGAGAAGAAGAGAGAATTGAGGGTAGGAAGAGCAACTTAGGTGCTGATGCAGCAATCTGGGTGTCGTGTGATGGAGCACTGACTGTGGAAATGGATTGGAAAGAGTGAATCTAAGTTTTAGAGATTAATAACAAAAAAAAATAATTCAATAAAATTTGATGTAGAATACTGGAATCTGTCAGTTGTCTAAGACCCATGGACATCTAGAAGAAGTTCAAGGAAGTTTTAGAAAAATTACTCTCTACGTGATATCCTACCCTTAATATTTTCATATTAAAATATTTAATATTTCATATTAAAATCACTTTTAAGGATTGTATTTTAAAGGGAAAATAAGTCATAAATCTTTAGTTTGATGAAATTATGTAGAATGGAAGATGAAAGTGCTTCATTGCCCTTGTGTTGGTTTGGGGGGAGGGGCTTATTGGACAATGATGGAATGTATGAACCTTTATTAGTACCATTGGAGTGCTTCAACCTTCTCCTTCCAATGAGTGTCTCCAGTGCTGATGGGTAGTGGCCAGAGTTCCAGCACTTGCATGCTGATTAGTGATACTCAGAATGATACCCCAACTTACAGACTGAACCTGGAGCTGCAAGTCATTTTTTTCTTTCAACAGTGACACCATCTTTTCTTCCAGTTCCTTCCTTTTTGCCTCTGACTTGGCAAGTTCCTCTTTAGTTTTCTGAAATTCTTCCTTCATGGTGGCCATCTCCTTCTCAGTTTCTGCACTCTTCAGCAGAGGCTTGATCTTGAAGAACAGTTTCATCCAGGGCCAGTGCTTGACGTTCATGAAAGAACGGATGTTGTACTGGATGCAGAAGATGGCCTCCCTGAAATTTAATTGATGCAAATTAGGTATTGTGTGGATGAGGAAATCTTGGCAGTGGGAGTCGAAGGTTCTCTTCTACCTTGTTCCTCACCTACTTTCAGACATGAAGATGGAAGAAATTATATTTGGGAATGACGGTCAAGGTCTTTCTAATCACTCATTTCTCTACTCATTTTGTCTCAAACTTGGGCAGACATAAGAATCATCTGAGAGCTTGTTAAGATACTGATTCCTGGACCTCACTGCTAAAAAGTCACATTCAGATCTGGGGTGGAGCCTGAAAATTTGCATTTTTAACAGGTTTGCAAGAAACACTGATGATACAAGTCCAAGGGCCACCCTTGGTAAGAATTGCTCTGTATCAGTGCTTCTCAAATGTTCCTACTAAGTGTTTTAGTAGGAACAGCAAAGGGGGAACATGACCCTTGAGGGAGATGTGGATCATGAGTTAAAAAAGCCTCAGAATTTCTTTGAAAATCTCTGGCTTTATATTTTAACGTTGTGTGAATTTTTCATTCTACTTTGTAATATCGCATTTGCTGTACATTAAATTGTTTTTAAAAATTAATTACCCTCATATATAGACAACTACTCAAATATATATAGTGGGTCATGACCAAAATTTGTTATTTTTAAAGAAATAGAATATAATAAAGATGTTAGCACAACTACAAGTGGTAAAATTTGTTTCATGTAAATTATTTATATTTACATACACATACGTGTTTGTGTGGATATACAGGTGGCAATGTAAAATACATGTCTCACTGTGGAGAAATGGTCCTCGTCATATACATCCTGTAACTTGAGACATCTGTTGCTGTAGTTTTCAAACACTGTCCCTGCTTCAAATTAGATCATCCAAAAGCTACATGCCTTCGTGACACTGTATTAACTTGCTGCAAAAAAATCTTTCACGGATAAATGCCTTAATATTTTAAATCATGGTTTGATAATAGAAATGATCAAGTGGAAGAAGTTATTTCTATATCCTGTGTAAAACCACTCTTGAATATACTGTTCATTATGCAGTTCAGTGACCCTTATGTAATGACCTATCCAATAAATTCATATTAGAACCAAGTGCTAGGGCAAAAGTTTGTCTCTGCTTACTTGCTGTTGTATTTTCTCTTGTTAGATGAGAACTATTCATGCTTTATGCTTCTCAATTTTTTTACCCATATGCTCAGAATGTATTCCATGGTGACAATCCCTTCCTTAAGTTTTCTGGTACATGTGTATCGCCACTTTATTATAAGACTGTCATTCATTCCTTCTTACTTTTATGCCCTTATCATAGCTGAGTCTTAAATGTAAGCTACCTCAAATGTGTTTTTGAAGAAAGAAGATGTGAATAAATAATGTTTTTATACCTTCTTTCCACCATCCTCTGGTACTCCACTCTTGCCAAGTACCCTCTGCACCTGGCCTGTGTTCGGGTCATCAGCTGGGCCAGCTTGTCATCTCTCATCTCCTCTAGGAGCCCCAGAAGACCAGCTTTGAAAAATACCTGTGTATGGGCAGAGTTGTAGATCAGAAATTTTACATAAAGTTCAAAGCGACGGGAATAGCCTCAGATCAGATTTAGAGAATATTACCTTGGTGTGACCAAATTTATACTGGGTGTGGTCAATGTCGATGGACCCAAGGAGCTTCTCAGAAGCCTTCTTGCTATCGATGAATTGTCCCTCAGGGATAGCACTTGCATTTAATACCTTGTATCTGTTAAAGTAAATACAGCTTTTAGAAACTTGGTTTACCGATGAGACAAATAGTAGCTGAACATTAAATGATCCATTTAAAAAATGAAGTTTTTAAAAAAAGTATTATTCTTTATTCACAGGGAGGACATTGTTTACATGGATTGTCACCCTATTGGCTGTCAACTTTTACTGTTTTACCTTCCCTCATGGTTGCAACTTTCCTTTTTGCCCCAGCAGACCCCATTCTCAGGAAGGGGCTCTATAATCTTGTTCACACTAAGGTGTAGATAACCAATAAAATGTAATGTGTTCTTATCCTTGCTAGATGTATTTGCTTTTTTAAGATCGTGAGTCCAAGAAAGCTACTTTTTATTGAGAAATCTGGTATAGTTTAGCTATGGGGAACTGTCATAATCATCTAAAATCAAAGTTTGGGGTGCTTTGGGTCCTGAGCACTGGAGTTATCTGTTAACTCCACCTGACCCAGACGTGGGAGAGACTAGCTCCCAGCAGTTGCCACCTAGCCCTTTGTCCCCTCTGCCTCTTTCTTGATTCCCAAGGTGGGCTTATCTAGGGAGAAGAAAAAGGATCTCAGAGACTGTTACTACTGTGACATGTCCCCTCTGTTTCTGGGAAACACTGGGAAACTAATATGTGAAAGAAAAAGATGATAATAGATGATACCAAAGGAAGAGACAGAAAATGACTTATTTGTAGCCGTACATGCATGGAAGAGGTCCTAACACAGCCACTTATTAACTGTGTGATTTTGGGCAAATAACTTAATCTGTCTGAGCCTCAGCTTACTCATCTATAAAATGAGGTCTTGATAATACTTACCTCTGCTGGGTTTTAGGGAGAATTAAATGAGGTAATCCAAACATATTAAGCACTTAAAAAGGTAGTTCTTGTAATTATTGAAGTTAATGTGTATATCGATGAGCTCAGCCAGGAGCTTGGCAAATCCAATGAAAATTCTGCACAGTGCTTAACATGTGGTATACCTACTTTTAAAAGTGTTTGAGAGTTAAAACTTTTACCTTTTTGCAACATTAAAAATAATAAGTAGAGGCACATTTTTCACTAAATTGTTTTGTTTCCATTAAATTTGTTCTTATTAAACTTCAAGATATGCCATAATTAGGAGAATCTGACCTCTGTTTGAAGTCTGCATAAAGGATTCTGCTTGGGAATCCTTTTCTGCAGATGCGGATGCCTTCCAGCACACCGTTACACCTCAGCTGGTGCAGGACAAGTTCGTGCTCCATAGCACCTAAAAAATATATATTTATTTCACTGCAGAGTTATTAAAAAGGAGGTGTGGCAATCATGCTTTGCGCTCTTTATTTTAGAACTTCTTACCAGGAGTTTTGGTCTCATTGGGGATGATGCATCTCACAAAATGGGGATGGGTACTCCTGAGGTTGGTCATTAGCTTGTTCAAATTCTCCTGTAAAAGCAGGAAAAACCTTGTCATCTCAGACTTTAGACATTATTATGAGCGGTTGGTGATGTCTATAAAATCAATATCTATAGTTGAGTTGAATGACTAGTATGGACCAGTAAATGAACCATTTTCATTTAAGGTAACACCTTGAATGTTTCTCCTGAGACACAATTTCCTTCTCAGTACATCTTCCTGCACTGGAATTGCCAGGAGTTACACACAGAAAGAAGCCTGACGTATATTTCCTTTCAGTTTATACTAACACCATCTTTTTTCCTCCCCTGGTCCCTGGCCACCCACGTACATTTACTAGGCCATTGCCTTCCCATGCTAGATGGTCACTTTTTCTTCTACTAAACTTCATAGTTCTCCAATAAAGAAACACAAGCCTCTACTGCATTTTGATTTTTTTTCCCTCATAAATAGAGTTGACCTTTTCCAGTTCTATCAATCTTTAGGGCATAAAGTTATCTATAAGGGAACAATTCTACCAGTTATAATCGAGAATTGACTGGATTAAGGGCAAGGGTCCCATGTTAGCCCCGTTGCAGACAAGCTGCTAGAGTTCATTAGTGTAACTGGTGTCTTTTAGTCTCTCTGAGTACATGTCATTGCTCTTTACCATGACTCAGCTAGATTATAAGTGGGAGAGAATTACATTTTACAAAATGTCTTCTAAAACAGTCTTCATTATTTGACTTAGCATGAAAGGTGAGCTAATAATTTCTGAGTAATTTAAATCCCTTCTCTCCAAAGTTAGATCGGCAGAGTCATTAGTTAATATCAGTCATTTTCTAAATGACTTGTGCACAGATCTTGTATGTTTAAAAAATAATTCCCAAAGGTACTGTAGAATGTCAAAAACAATTTCTTCCTTACTCTGAAAAGGGCAGACACGGTCTGGAAAGAAGAGCCCTTCTTCTTACCACCTTTCTTGTGACCCGCCTCTGGAGAAAAAAAGAAGAAAAGATATCATTCAAATATAGCTTTGAAATGACAGTGCTACTTCTTGCTAATTTGCTGATTTCTGTACTCATCAAGTGGAACATCTGTCCACCCTACTGGTCTGTCTGAGCATGAATGCATGTTATTTTTCAACTAAGTTTGCATTCACTTTTCTGGGATTCTTTCTCCATTGGGAAATGAAGTGAAGGGTATTCACCCTATTATGTAGAGATGGATTCCCCAATATTAGGACATTTGGGGAAATGCTAACTTCAAAAATCATTGCTAGAACTAGTATTGAGACTATGTTGTCTTAAATATCCCCAGATATTCAATATCCCACAGATGCAGAGGAAGAAGGAGGAGAGAATCATAGAAGCCGAGGCTTTTCTTTAGTTGGGAGCCTGATAGTTCCTCTCTGAGCCTTTGCAGTAGGGCCCCTGTCAGTAGTCGGGTGACCCACAAGTGTATAATGACCACGGTTTTGGCTGCAACCCTTCTGCCAGGGCTATGAGATCACCAGCCTCAATTTAACATCACATTTTATAATATCTAGAGAAAGTGTTAGACTTTTGATCATTACCTGCCTCAGCAGATTGAGCCCCAGAGAAGAGGTGAGCCAGAGTTTTCAGTGAAGACTTCTGGTACAGCCCAACCACAGTCTCATTCAGAGGGTCCTTGTTCTTGTCAAGCCAGCCATTAATGTTGTAGTCCACAACACCAGCGTAGTGAATCAGGGAAAAGTGAGCCTCAGTTTTCCCTTTGACAACCTTGGGCTTCTGGAAGTTGGCAGACTTTCCAAGATGCTGTTCATACAGCTTGTTCTTAAAGGAGGTGTCTGTTGCCTTGGGGAACATGCACTCCTCTTCCAGGATGGAGAAGATGCCCATAGGCTGGATTTAAGGCAAGATGAAGTGCGTATGGGTAAATATGAGCTGCAGTGACAAGCAGCAGAATAAATGAGAAGTGGTTACTCAGTGGATGGAAGACGATACCTTCTCTATAAGCTCGATGCAGGCAGCCAGGTCCATGCCAAAGTCGATGAACGTCCACTCGATGCCTTCCTTCTTGTACTCCTCCTGCTCCAGCACGAACATGTGGTGGTTGAAAAACTGTTGCAGTTTCTCGTTGGTGAAGTTGATGCACAGCTGCTCCAGGCTGTTGAACTAAATAAATAGATGTGTTTACTTCCCTGTTTAGCAAATTGAGCATTTTTAAATTATAGGACTTTTCAATTTAAAAATATGTGTCCTTCAGCTGTTAAAGCCTGCCATAAAAAGACATAAATAAATAAATGTCCAGTGGCCTTTAGATTATAGATGTCAAAGTCATTGCACTGAAGAGACTCCTTTGAAATAAAAAGTGGAAAGTATGGAAGGTTTGAGAGCATATTGAATCTACTATTTTTCTGCTGCCATTTTATAGAAAATGCTGTCATTAATAATACTCTTTTTCTGCATTTACTTAAGTTTACTCAGGTATTTTCCTTATTTCCTACTTAATTATCCTGTCTTTATTCCCATTTTCTACATTTTCTAGAGGGTTGATAATTTTCTGTTCACTCATTCAGGAGCCAACTTTCAACCCATGAGAAGCTGGCTTGGAGCAGTCTATCTTGCATGGAAATCACCATGGATAGCACGTGAATAACCACCCTTGTTATTCTTAAAGTGAAATGAAAAAAAAGACACCAAATATTACATACAATATAATATACATGCTTATGGTTTTAAAAAAAGCATCAAAATGTTAATATTAACTGAGTATAAATAGTGGAATTATGTGGAATTTTTTCCTTGCTTTTCTATACCTTCCGCAGTACCCAAGTTTTGCTTATATAATTATAAAGAAAAATCTAAACTTCTTAAAAACTATAAGCAGAAAAAATGTATTTCTTAATCAAATATGAATTTTTATTCCATGATACCACATTAATGAGCCTTAAAAGTTAATTGCATTTATTAATGCTGACTCTAGATTATTAACCTTTCTCTTGGCTCTTATTATCTCTAAGTATTTCTGAATGATTTATCCACCATATATTCAAAGCATATACTTTGATATTTTTATATCAGCTTCATTTTGTGGAATTTTTAGAGCCTCCTCCCCCACCCCAACTGCGCTAAACTAATTCATAACCCTCTTTGGATCACATACCAAATTGAAGAGTCCTCATTACATGCATCGTTTCTCATAGAAGTGGAATTAGCACTACAATAAGTAATTAGTAGCTGCCCAGTTATTCTCTTTTAAGTCTTAACATAACTTTGACAGTGGTAAGAAAAGGTCATAATATTCACAAATTCCTTCTTATTGATATTTCCATTGCCTTATTATAAAATCTTCTCACCAACCAGCTACTAACTCACATCAAAAATCTCAAAACCAGCAATATCCAAGACCCCGATGAAGTACTGCCTGGGCTGCTTGGTGTCCAGCTGCTGGTTGATGCGGGTGACCATCCACAGGAACATCTTCTCGTAGACAGCTTTGGCCAGAGCACCCACTGCGTTGGTCACCTTGAGAGACAGAGATATAACTCATGAAGTTATTAGAGCACTGTTAAAATGTTTTCATCCCTGACAGTGAATTTGAATTATGCACCTACCTGTTCTACAGTCTGGCCTTTGGTGACATACTCATTGCCAACCTTGACCCTGGGGTAGCAGAGGGCTTTGAGCAGGTCAGCAGAGTTCAGACTCTGGAGATAGGCTGCCTTGTCAGCAACTAAAAGGAAGAAAGAATAGAACAATATTATTACGGTCCAAAGAAACCCACTTCCTTAAAAATATTTTTTAAGCCTCAAGTATTTTGTGCGGCATTTTAGTGTATCTTCTTGAGTATTCTTGCCCATTTTATCACTAAATTTGAGACCTTGATTATGGGTAGTTTGCCCTAAAGAACTTCAGAAATTATCGGAAACATCTATCTAATGCCCATGCTTCCATGGTATATTATTTAGATATACAGATAATTTAAAACTCAATTCTTAAAAGCAAATTTATCTTCCCTAGGAAAACTCATGGGTTACAAGTTAAGAATGTGATTTTCACACAAACGTGAAATCATGTGGCTCGCTCAGTTGATACCTTCAGTGCCATCTGGCTCTGCTTGCTCCTCACGCTGCTTCTGCTTAAATTTCAAGTTCCCATAATGCATCACGGCCCCCGTGAGCTTGTAAATGGAGACCTTTTCTTCATTAGTAAAGCCCAATATATCAATAGCACTCTGTCAATATAACCAATAGAATAGTTGTTAGGTTGCGATCCACACAGTTACTATTAACAGTTCATGTTCCCATTCCTGACTTGTTGATCAAACTGAGGAAACTACCAATACTAACGTGGAGCAAGGACCCCCTTAGATTGGGTGTAGAGAGACTTGATCAACCAAAGGCCATCACAGAACATTAGAATTAAAGGTGCATACCATCTGAAGATTCAAAAAGTAAACTTAGAATAGGGAATAAAGATAATAAACTTAAGGAACTTGTCATTTTGAGAGGTGGTATGGATCTAATGCAAATGGATTACAAAAACATTAGTTTAGGTACATTCAGAAATGATAAATCTTTAGAAGGCTGTTAAGGATAAGTAAAATGTTGTAGGGGCGCATCCTACTCTTCATTTGACTCTAAGGGACACATCCACGCTCACCCTTGCGTCTTCCTTTGCTATTTCTGCTAGAGACTGAATGTTTATCTGGATGACCATTGCTCTGACCACCATAATAATTTCCATTTTCTTGTGTTCTACTTACATCTGTGGCCATGAGTTCTTCCTGATCATCAATGCTGGGCACACTGATTTCCCCTTGACTGACAAATGGGTAATCATATGGGTTCGTGGTAATCAGAAGCATTTCTAAGTACATGGACCAGAGCAAAGATAAGCATAATTATTCTCTTCATTGAAACAAGAGATTTCTAGACAAATTTTAAGGCACTATATGATGTTTGGTTGAAAGGTGATTGATGGGCACTGAAGGGCCATTTAAAGGATATCTGGCACCACCTCAGACACCTTGAAGTTGACGTCATGGTGTTTCTTATCATTTCCTATTTTTAAAAAACTACTATACTCCAAAGAACATAATCACTTAATGGGAAAAGTTGCATCTATAAGGATAATCATTATAGTGTTGACAATATAAAATCCAGAATTGGAAACAATCAAAATATCCTTAAAAGGGATATGGTTACCGGAGATAAGTAAATTATGCTTATCTCCAGAACAGAACATAATACAGCCATTAGAAATAATAATATGGAGCTATATTGAGTGACTTGGAAAAAGCTATGATATATTACTTCTCAGTGAAAAAATAGATAATAGCAGAGCATGTAACTATGATTTTGGTTGTGTAAGTTGTATATATGTATCTATATGTAAAGATATGTGTATAGAAATGACTAGAATGATATTCTTCCAAGTGTTCATAGTTGTTATTTCATAGCGATAGGAATTGGAGGTGTTATTTTCAGTTTTCCTTTTGCTTCCTTTTGAATTTTTCACATAAAAATTTTTACCAAACTTACAAAGCAATTTTTAAAAACAAAATAGCATATAAACATGATAATGTTTAGTTATAGAATACTATGTTGGACCATGCATCGATAGGTGTTGGTGCAGTAATTCTGCAAAATAATGATAATGTTTCTTACCAATTAGTTCTGGTTTCTTGTTTGATGTGATCTGATAAAAAATATGATAGCTTCTTTCAGCCTTAAGCTGGAAAGTAACTCTAGACTTCTCTAACAGATCTGGAAGGAAAAGTGTAAAAATTCATGTGACATGCAAATTTGATTTTTGGTCAATTTTATGGATCGTAAAAAGCAGAAATGGTTTTAAAGGATATCTAAGCACTTACATGTTTCAATATCAGCAGAAGCCAGTTTTCCTGTAGTTCCGAAGTGGATTCTGATGAATTTACCCTTGAAAGGAAAACTAATATTACTATCTTCTTTTGACATATATCAAATCTTTGGGAAACTCAAAACACTTGAGATGCTAATTCTTTAATATTAAATCAATTCAGAGACTATTTATGCCAGTGGGAGAAGGTGTATCTCCTACTTTATAAGTAAAATAATTTTCTTTGATTTTAAAATTGTGACTATCATAAGTATGTGAAGTAAGGGACATGTTGATTAGCTTAATATAATCATTCCATAATGTATGCATATATCAAAACAGCATATTGTACCCCATAAATATATACAATTATTTGTCAAATAAAAATAAATAAAATTTAAAAGTTTTGAATAATTCTAGATAACGACAGATAAAAAAGAATTCAGGGAAAGGGTCATATATCCTTTAATCCAAGGCTTTGATCCATGTTATTACATGCTCAGAGGAAAAGGAAAGAACCATGATGTAATGTAATATGAGTGAAAAAGATTCAGAGAATGTATTTACCAACATCCCATAAATTTTGACCAGTGAATAATGTCTAAGAGACTTACGAAGCGGGAGGAGTTGTCATTCCTCACAGTCTTGGCATTGCCAAAGGCCTCCAGTAGGGGGTTGGCGCTGATGATTTGATCTTCCAGAGTCCCCTGCAAAGGCAAGAGCAATCCTCGCATCTGGGGCTCGG
>CAUYSK010081490.1:0-59487 GCA_963575035.1 Avahi laniger
TGTAGTCCCAGCTACTTGGGAGGCTGAGACAGTAGGATTGCTTGAGTCCAGGAGTTTGAGGTTGCTGTGAGCGAGGCTGACGCCACGGCACTCGCTCCAGGCAAGAGAGTGAGACTCTGTCTCAAAAAAAAAAAAAAAAAAGAGATGGGGTGGGATATTAATCACACGTGGCTTCTTTCTCTCGTGCTCCAGCAGGGGCTGGATTCTCCTCGGTTCTGGTTTCTCCATTTTCTGCAGGTAAATCTTTCGTTTCTCGGTTAGCCACTTCCGCCTGTTTTCCCTTTCTTCCTTTTTCCCTTTTGTTTGCACTTTTTTGTTGGACCATTTATTCTTTCCTGCTGCCTTTTTTTGGCTTCGTTTCCACTTTTGCAGGAGCAGGTTTAACCGGCAACCGCGCTGATCTCTCGGGCTCTTCCAAGCTGATCTTCCTCGTGGGCATCTATCTTGGCAGCAGGGAGGCGCGTGCCGGGTGCCTGCAGGCCATGGCATGCCAAGAGCCTTCTCGAAGCTGGGCTGCCTGGCTGCCCTAAAAAAAAAAAAAAATTTTTAATGCGTGCATGTAAAAACAGGCAAAATATGAATAAGGTCTGTAGTTTAGTGAATACTATGTACTAGTGTCTGTTTCCTGGTTTTAAAAATGCACTCTGTAACATCTTTGGTCATGGCAGTTCTAGCTTCCCAATAACTCTGTTAATGTGCTATAAAAGAGTGAAAATTTTGAGTGTGTATTATATACAATATTAAATTGTGAATTGTAAATTGTGTAAAATGTTACCACCAGCGAGGCTGGGGGAAGGTACGTGAGGATTCTACTATCTTTGCAACTTCTTGTGAATCTAAAAGTATTTTGCGATGAAAACTTTTAAAAAAACTTTAAGGGGGCTTCCTCATAAAAGTTTGGGGACAGTGGCAGGGCAGTGCACAGCCATGAGAAAGGGTGACGAATGTCTATGGAGCAGCCCCATCTTATTCACCGTTGTTTCTCTAGCACTTGTCACAGCCTGTAGCAAACAGAAGGACTTCAGTGGCAGTGGCATAAATGAATAGTGTAGTGCAGTGTTTGCCCTGGTCTGACTCTGAAGGGAGGAGAAGGGAGGCCGGACCTAGGTCTTCCTGCTCCTGTGCTCCAGGCTGGGCAGGTGCTGGAAGGCTCAGGTTTCCGACAGCAGGGAGATGAGTGACAGAGCTGGGGATCCCTGGAAGAGTGACAAGCAGGTGGGCAGAGGGCGGCAGGTGCCAGCGCTGGCCCAGGCCTGGGACGGGGCAGGTTCTTCCCGGGATTCTATTCTGGCTATTCCGCTGGGCAGATGGCCCTGGGAAGATGGAGCCCCTTCCCCTGGACAAGTTCTCCCCTCCTGCAAGCTCAGGCTCAGAGCTGCTTAGAGCTGCAAATCTGAATTTTACTGTCCGTTTCGGAGCCTCTCAGGCTTGGGTTTGAATCCCAACTGCGGCTTCCTACTTGTGTGATCTTGGGACAAGTCACTTCACCTTGTGGAGCCTCAGTGTTTCCATCTCTACATTGGGAATCCTCTTAGCTTGTGTGGACACTGAGATCATTCGGGTCAAGGGCTCAGGGCTGGGCAGATCCACCTTACTCTCCGGCATGTGCCTCAGGTGCCAACAGAGATGGTTGGCCCCAGCATTCTGGATGGGTTTGTCCTTCCCGCTGACTTCTCCTTGGTGTCCTGTTGGAAGCAGGTTCAAGCGAGCAGCCAGGGGAATCTCAAAGGGATGTGGACGTCCTTTGAGGGCAGCCAGTGGGGCAGCGCGGCCAGGGCTCTGGTGCGGCTGCCACGTGTGTTTACCAGTGGCGAGTCAGGCTGCCTGGCTTCGAACCTCATCTATGCTCTTTATCAGCCTTTGGGCACCTTGTTCAAGGTCGCAGAATCACGGCTTCTCCACTCTAACTAAAATGGGGACAGAGGCTCTCAACTTCCAGGACTATGTCAGTGTTAAATATTAAAAAAAAAAAAATACTGTGCAAAGCCCTTAGTCTCATGCCAGCACCTTGTGGGTACTCAGTAAATGGCAGGGATAATTATTAATATCACTGACCTCAGCGTTGTCTTCGACACTGCTGCGTGCCTGCACACAGAAAGGATGACGTTACGAATCTGCAGGTATTTGGAGCTGTTGGAACCGCCGCCTCCTCCACCCCCCGTGGCCGTTTCCGGAAATCGCTGTGCAGCTTCCAGAGCAAACCGAGGCACCGCCGCTGTATGTCGTGCACCGGGCACAGCAGTTCTCAGGGGCAGCACCCTCTGGGATGGCGCAGAGAGTAGCTATCTGGGTTACCTGCAGCCTCACCACGCATCCCTGGAAACTGGGCCCCAGCGTGCAGGGCTGAACGGCTTTGCCGGGGCTGAGATAACATCCTCCGCGTCCTCAGATGCCCCGAGAGTCGGGTGGATGCTGGACATGGTGGGGGAGGAGTGGAGCCGGCTGTGATGGGTCAGCAGGCCGCCTCGGCGGGCACAGGGAGAAGGTGTCCAGGAGGGCGGGCGTCTGCCACCACTGCAGGGCCCGCTGCCGACTCCCCTCTGGCCCGGCTTTCTGGCTGCTGCAGAAGTCAGCAGGAGCCTGGAACAGCATTCGGTGCAAAGCCCTTATTTTCTCATGAGGAAACAGAGGCCCCGTAGTGGCCACACAGACAGGAGCAAAGCAACCCCTGAAACCTGGCCTGCCATCTCCCAGCTCCCCGTGTCCTCTCTGCCCTCTGAGCACACTGCCACAGGGTCAGATGTAACTGGGTTCGAGCCCTGACTCTGCCATTTGTTTGCTGTGGGCGCCAAAGCTGCAGAGACCTCTTCTCTACGGCTTGGTCCCATCATCTGTGAATGGAATCATAACCTGAAACTCATAGGACTGTTTCGAGGATGAAACAGTTTCCATATTCACGGCTGAATATGGTAACAAGGAAAATGTGTGGGTAATGTTTCAAGTTGACCCAAATTGCTTGCTGTGCACCAAACACCATTCAGATGCTCTGTGCGTGTTAACTCGTCACATCCTCCCAAGAGTCTCTTGAGGCAGGTGCTAGTCCAGCCTCACTTTACAGAAGGGAAACAGAGGCCCAGACTCATGGAGTAGGTCTCCCCAGGCAGAGCCAATCAAATCAGGAGTCTGGATCCTGAGTCTGTGCTTTCTCCACTCCCTGATGGAGCCCCCAGAGCCACTGGGATGCAGGCTGATATCTAAGGTGACGTCGTGGTGTGCAGCGTGTGTCGGTTTATCAGTAAAACGGCAAAACTTAGTGAGAATCCTGGAGGTGGGACCAGGAACTGGATCCTTTTGATCAGGGGACTCCCTAGAAGTGGTTCTCAACTGGGGGCTTTGAAAACAACAAAGAACTGTCCAGCCCCAAAGGCCAGTAGCCTTCAAATGATAAACCTGTACATTATGAAACATCCAGGGTACAAGGGACAAGAGCCCAGGGCAAGGCTTTGATCTACATCGAGGTACCTGAGAACTTCAGACAAGGCTCTTGTAGCCCAGGGCCTCTCCTTACTCATCTAGGAAAACAAGGAAAAGGAGAAAAGGATGGGATTAGATTAGGTCATGGTTTCCCAAACTTTGGTATGTGGAAAAACATTTATCATTTTAATAGCTATATATCTTAATATGCACTAGAAAAATAACTAGCAATCAGATCCATGATTAAGTGAATATTTTTATTGAAGATCAATTTAAAGGAAGTATTTGTTCTTTTAGTAAGCAGAAAATGTTAGGTAATTGGACCACAGGTATGGAGGTGTGACACTGAGATTTAATAAGAGTGTTTATTTTGGTCATTGTCCCAGCTGCTGGCCAGAGCTCCTAAAACTCCACGTGCTTTCCTAAGCGATAAGAGGGAAAGGATGGCCAGGCATGGTGGCTCACACCTGAGGTGGGAGAATTGCTTGAGCCCGGAAGTTTGAGACAAGGCTGGGCAATATAGCGAGACCCCATCTCTAAAAAAAATAGAAAAAATTAGTGAGTGTGGTGGTACACTCCTGTAGTCCCAGCTGCTTGGAAGGCTGAACAGGAGGATCACTTGAGCCCAGGAGTTCGAGGCTGCAGGGAGCTGTGATGATGCCACTGCACTCTAGCCTGGACAACAGAGTGAGACTCTGTCTCAAAAAAAAAAAAAAGAGTGAAAGGAGCATCATTTGGTATATTTGGATTTTTGTCCCCAGTGCCTGAAATAACTCCAGAGCGATAAAGGTGTTATTTATAACAAGCTCTTTTCAGCCACACCTGAGTTCGTGTTAATGCAGTGACTTTTGAAAAAACCCTGCATAGCTTCAGGATGGGGGCTTGTTGCCAGGGGAACCAACCACATGATTAGAGGGCTGGAACTCTCAGCCCCACCCTTAGAAGACCTCAGAGGAGGGGAGAGGGGCTGGAGGTTGAGTTAATTACTAATGGCCAATGATTTAATTAATCGTTCTGTGTGATGAAGCGTCCACAAAACCCCCAAAGCACAGGGATTCGGGAGCTTCTGGGTTAGCGAACACATCAAGGTGCTGGGAGGGTGACGTGCCCAGGGAGGGCATGGAAGCTCCACAGACCTCCTCGCTCGCCCCATGCATCTCTTCCACTGAACTGTTTCTAACTTGTATCCTTTATAATAAACAAGTAACCATATAAGTGAATGGTCCCTTGAGTTTTTGAGAACTGTCCTAGCAAATTATCAAACCTGAAGAGGGCATCATGGGAGCCTCCAATGTGTCAGACAGAAGCTGTGTGTCACCTGGGAAGGTACCACTTGCGATTGACATCCAAAATGGAGACAGTCTTGTGGAACTGAGCCCTTCGCCTGTGGGGTCTGCGCGAACCCCAGGTAGCTAGCGCCAGAATTGAATTAAATTGTAAAACACCCATTGGTGTCTGCAGAGATTTGAGAATTGCTTGGTACAGAGAACCCACATATTCGGTATCAGAAGTGTTGTGACTATATAAGGGAAGAGTTGGTTTTTCTTTGTAGTTTTCCTCTTTAGGGGGTACGTACAAATCTTGGGTCCCGTCAAGCCAAGATTTGTGCATCAAAAACCATGTTGTGCGTATGAAGTGGTTCAGAAAGGAAATGTACCACTTGAGGGGGACATTGGGGGGGCAAAGGGAAGGTGCCTCACGTTCCTCCTCCCTGTCACGTGGCCGTGAGCTCAGGTCTGTCTTGGCACCAACAGGTGGTCCTCTCCCAGCCCTCTCCTAGCCGCGACCTGCGAGGGGCCCGGGGCAGAGAGAGCCCAGGCCCTTGGCCTTGCTGCTGCTTTGGGGGCTTGAATTCGTGTGCTAAGACTACTGTAACAAGGTACCACCAACCAAGTGATTTCAGCAACAGAGATTTATTGTCTCACTGTCTGGAGGCCAGATGTTCAAAACCAAGGTGTCAGCAGGGTTTTGGTTCCTTCCAAGATCTGTCAGGGAGAATCTGTCCATGCCTCTCTCGTGGCTTCTGGAAGCCTTGGGCGTTCCTTGGATTGTAGGTGGCCGCCTCCTCCCTCCTCCCTCCCTTTGTGCATGTCCGTCTCTGTGTCCACACTTCCCCTTTTTCGCAAGGACACTGGTCTTATTGGATTAGGACCCACTCTGATCAAGTATGACCTTGACTCAACCTAATCATCTGCAAAGACCCTATTTCCAAATAAGGTACATTCACAGGGACTGGGAGTTAGGACTTCAACACCTTTTGGGGGGACACAGCTGAACCCCTAACAGGCCTATTTCAGCAAACAGAAGGGAAGCCCCCACCCACCCTGCCACCGCCCCCCACCCTAGACCTGCAGCCCTGACTTCTCTTTGGCTCCCTGGGCCCTGATCTCCTCCACGGTTTCTCTGCTGGGTCGACCCTACCTTTGGTTCCAGGGAGGGTACGTCTTCCTCCACCACATGGAGACAGAAGTATGGTCAGGAAGTACCTGGCCTTGAAGCTCTGGAGATTTTGCCTCGGAGGTGGCTTTAATCCAGAATGTGTTCCCCCAAACCCACGAGTCGTTAAAGCCACCAAAGTTGCTCAATTACACCCTAAACAACTGTAGCCCCTGCACCGAACTTGACCCTGCAGAGGGTGCATTAGAGTGAGATCTTCCCCGTCCTAGAAGCAAGGGATGGAGGTGCAGAGGCGTTGTGTGACTATATGAGGGGCACGGCCAGTGGGTGGCAGATGGCCAGGTACAAATCTTCTGACCCCAAATCTGCTTTTATTCCAACTGGCCTGCACCACAGCCCCTCCCTGCTTTTTTCTCTCAGAAATTCAGCTATTTGTCTACAGCCATTTCACACTGAACACACCCAATCTTGTCTGATCTTGGAAGCCAAGCAGGATTAGGCCTGGTTAGTACTTGGATGGGAGAAATTTCGCTATTTATTGAATAGGCAATTTATACGGCCTTCATGCAAAATGCAGAGCCGCATCTTCCCTTTTGATAGCTGAAGAGTAGTAGTAATAATATTCACACTAATAAGAAAACTAATACTAAGCTCAGATCATGCTTACTAACTTTCCTGGTGAGAAAACCGAGGCTCTGTCGCGATTTGCCCAAAGCCACGCAACCAGTTCTTACTAATTGGGATCTGTGACCAGTGAGATCTCGGATCTGGCCTCAGAGTCTGCGCTCCACCAACCACGTCTCCCACAGAAGAGTGTCTGGATGACAGATGGGTCTAAGTGTGTTTGACTAGCATCCAATCTCGTGTCATTACTAGGCTGCAGTGAATTTCCTCGTGCACGTGTGATTTCTGCGTCCACGTGTACGGATCTTTGGATTAATGTCTCGGAGTGAGATTACTTGGGCAAAAGGTGTATGCGTGTGTTATTATTTTATTTTTATGGTGATTCTTTGCTTCTCCTGTTAGTAAGCAGAGAAGCAACCAGGCTGTAAACTAATCTTGCCTTGGTCACAAATTCTTATTCAATGTGACTTAACAGCCATGTATTGTACAGCCCTGGGGCAGACAGAGAAACGAGTGGGGCTTGAATGCTATCCTCACAATCTAGCAGAGGAAACAGACCAATCTCTAAGCAACCCGCATACTCTGTAGCTAGGACCTGGACTACCTAGGGCTGTCATCATCCGCGGTTGCACAAGCCTGGTTGGTGTTTTGGAATCTGGCCTGGGATAGGATCCCAGCTCCACAATTCACCCTCTGGCTCAACACAGTGTGCAAGAAACAAGAGCCATCACTACCATCACCTGCTGCCCTGGGCCAGCCCCCACTGCACCCCCAAACACTGTCTAGTACTGAGTAGCAGCTGTCTCCTTCTAATTATCCCTCCTGAGCCCCAAGAAGTTAATTAGCTTGTCAAGTTTACACTGCCAGATCATCTCAGGTTTTTTATGGACACGCCAGAAATCTGGCTTTTATTGTGAAATGTCCTAATGTCCCAACTTTTTAATGTTAGCCTCTAATTACAATTAAAAAAAGGCAACAAAAAACCATTGTTGAGGCCAAACAAAACCCATCTGCAGACCAGATGTGGCCAGAAGGCCGCTGGTTTTCCTTAGAGTCAGGCACTCTTGGGTTTGTCTCCCAACTCTGCCACTTTTGAGATCTGTGACCATGTCGTGGTTGGAAGTCTGGGTGTCCTCATCTGTAGAAGGGCTATGATAATCGTCACTTTGTGCGATTGAGTTTGATTGATTGGCGGTTCCTGTAAAGCACCTGGCATATTGCTGGTGCACAACAGGCGGCAGATCACTGTCATTGTTATGGCAATGGCATTAAATGAAAGCAGGAGTGTAGTAGGCGGGTGTGTTGGAAGGAGACTGATTATTTTGAGCTTGTCAGGTTTTCAGTGTTGAAGAGACAGCCAGATGGAGCTGTCCAGAGGCGGCTGGACATGTGGGTCAGGACTGGAGATTTTCATATGGGGGAGAGGTGTCTTCTTTTGAGAGTTTCTCTTTACATAGAGGTGGGACCTTTTTTGCTCTTTGTGTACTTTTGTGCATTTTGAAAGTCCATGGGCTTCTGGCCACCACCTCCATATTAGGCTCTCTGATGGCTTATGGTCATTGCTTCCTGGAAAATTGTGCAGTTCCCTGAACTGGCTGCTCTTCCATTGAGAAGTAAACCCGGAAAGAGAAAGACACACTAGGGCTGATTCTTAAAGGGAAGCCGCAGCACGTGAGGTAGAGGAGGATACTCATTTGCCGTCTTCAGCAAGGGTCAAGGATCTCAACTGATGTCAGCGAGCATTTACTGAATTCTCCTCCACCTGCGGAGCCTTGATCTCAGTTTTTGGAAGAAGCACTGGGCTGTGGTTAGGAAATACGGGCTCTCATTGCTGTTCTGCTTTGCGTTCTCTCTGTAACATTGGCCAAGTCACTTCTACCTTTGGACCGAAGGTCATTATTTGCAAAGCAAGTGTGCTATCAGTTGGCTGCCATAACAAAGGACCACAGACTAGCTGCTTTAAGCACCAGATATTTATTTTCCCACAGTTCTGGAAGGAAGTGTGAGACCAAGGAGTTGGTGGGTTGGTTTCTCCTGAGCCTTTCTCCTTGGCTTGCAGACGCCGTCTTCCCTCTGTGTGTGCCAGCGCCCTAATTTCCTCTTCTTGTAAAGACACACGTCATACTGGGTTGGAGTCCACCGTAATGACCTCATTTTACCTTAACTACTTCTTTAAAGACTCTACCTCCAAATATAGTCACATTCTGAGGTACTAGGGGTTAGGACTTCAGCATATGAATTTGGGAGGAGACACAATTCAGCCTATATCTCCCAAAGTATGGGCTCCTGGTACCGGTGGGATTGACTTCATGTTAAACACAAGAGCAGGTCTTAGAAAAAAATCATCCTTCTGGTGACTTGAAGAAGAAAGTGTTAGATCTACTACTAATGTGCCTTTCATATCTTTCTGACACCTGTGAGAGCAAATGGTGAGTAGGCCTCAGACACAGAGCCTTAGCAGGCAACCACATCTGTGTACGTTCCTTATTGCCGTGAAACCGATTACCCTTCGACTTAGTGGCTTCAAACAATACACATTTATTATGCCACAGTTTCTGTGGGTCAGAAACTCAGAAGCAACTTAGGTGGGTTGTTCTGGTTCATGGACTTTCACGAGGTTGCAGTCATTTCAAGGCTTGACTGGGATGAGTGGATCCACCTCCAGGTTGGCTCAGGTTGGTGTTGGCTGTCGGTGGGAACCCTCGGTTCCTTGTCATGTGAGCCTCTTCCTCAGGCTGCCTGAGTGTCCCCACAACATGGCTGGCTTCCTGCAGGATGAGCAATGGAGGAAGCAAGAGAGCAAGGCAGAGGTGTGATGTCATTTATATCCTAGCCTTGGAAGTCATATGCCATCAATTTCCTGGTATCCTACGGGCAGACTGTGCAATGAATAGAGCACGGGCCAGCCCTATGCATTGTGGGAGGGAACACAGGGATATGAACACCAGAAGGCAAGGATCACCGAGGGTCATCTCAGAGACTGGCACTAGAAATTAACAAGGGTTTTTCATTTTCTCTAGTCACCAGCAGTAGGATCAAAGGGTCTTATTTTCTGATTAACTATTTTTCTGGTTACCTTATCTATATTTGTGTATACAGAAAATATATGTATCAGCATTTTCTGCTTTTTTAATTTAATGAGTGATATGCCATATGTATTATTGTATTAATATAACCTGATTTTTTTCTACTCAATGATATGGTTTTGAGATTTGTGTTGATATAAATAGATCCAGTTTATTGCCTTAAATTATCTAAGTATACGCCATTTTTGTTTATCCATTTCCCTATTAATGGCGATTAGATTGTTTCCAGTTTTTTGCTTTTATAACAATGACTGAACATCCCTCAGACATGTGCTAGGATAAAGAGAAGAGAAATTGCTGGGTTATAGAATATGTGTATTTTAAGTTTTGACAGATGGGGCCAATTGCCCTTTAGAATAGTTATACCGATTTATACTTCCATCCACAAAATAGGAGTGTTTCCATTTCTCCACAACCTTATTAATTCTTTATACTGCTGGACATTTTAATTTTTGCCAATACGATGGGTAGAGAAATGGTATTTCAACATTTTAATTTTTTAAAATTGTGGTAAAAACATGTAACATGAAATTAACCAACTTAACCATTTTTAAATGTCTGATTCAGTAGTGTTAATGTGAATATAGATTCACATTGTTGTTCAACAGATCTCTAGTACGTTTTCATCTTGCAAAACTGAAACTCTGTACCCATTGAATCACAATTCTTCATTTCCTCTTCCCCCAGCCCTTGGCAACCACATTTCTGTTTGTTCTGTGAGTCTGACTACGTTAGACACCTCATCTAAATAGAATCGTATGGTATGTGTCTTTTTGTGTCTGGCTTATTTCACTTAGTGTAATGTCTTCCAGGTTCACCCATGTTGTAGCAGGTGATAGGATTTCCTTCTTTTTGATGCTGAATAATATTGCATTTTCATATATACAACATTGTCTTTACTCATTTATCTATAGATGGACATTCAGGTTGTTTCTACCTCTTAGCTATTGTGAATAATACTGCTATAAACGTGGGTATATATATTTCTTTCAATTCTTTTGCATATATATCGAGAGGTAGGATTCCTGGATCATATGGTAATTCTGTTTTTAATTTTTTGAGAAACCCCCATAGTGTCTTTGATAGCGCTGCAGCTTTTTCCACGCCCGTCGACAGTGCACAAGGGGCCCAGTTTCTCCACGTCCTCACCAACACTCGTTATTTTCTGGGTGTCTTTTCTTTTCTTTGACAGTGGCCATTCAACATTTTAATTCTACACCGCAACGAGTACAAGTGCGATTGGGCGTCTGCACACAATCCCACTTGAACCATGGGACAATCATGATTCTGGGAAGTTAAATCAGCTGTCCCAAAGACAGGGCTGGTCCGCGGTGATGCCGAATCAGAATGCAGGTTTGTGTGGTCCATAAAGCCATGTCCTTCCCGACACGTTTCCTCTGCCTCTAAACTTGCAGTGCTCCTTTAAGAAAGGAGAGGGGAAAGCGGCTTCTTGCTTCTGAATTCCTGCCCATTACACTTCAGACAAGTGGGGAATCTACGAAGCATTGTTGTTCTTGGACCCACAGGTCACGCTGCGTTTACCTCCACCTAGGAGGAAGCGATGTCCATGCTAATACCCCGGACGGGAAATGTGTGCCCAGAAGATTAGCTCCATTGTGTGGGGCTGGATGCTTTCCACTGGCTTTGTTTATGGGACAGATTGTTTTTGTGGAGTTGTTTGCTCCGGTGTGTCTCCAAGCTCTTGAGGCCCCCCTGGCTGTGAAGACAGTCAGATTTACCGGTAGCCCGGAGCTTGGGCAGGAAAGGTCTATAAAGGAACAGTCCCCTGGGAGACTTCTGGAGTGTGTGCGGGGCTCTCTGGACAAGCAAAATTGCAGCCCTGTTTTATTTTTAAAATGGGCTATGTAACAGGGCATCAGACCTTTCCTCCCTCTTGGCTGTGGGCGCTGGTATTTTTGTGTTACCATCTACATCTCGTGTCAGCTCACCTCTGCATACTTCCATGTGTGCTGCTGGGATTTTGAGGAGGTTTTTGGTTTTGTTTTCCCAGTTCTTTCTACCAGAAGCATCATGTACCTAACAGCACAAGCTCTCAAGCACCCATTTGTTCCAAATCG
The DNA here is from genome assembly GCA_963575035.1 of Avahi laniger. Classification (NCBI taxonomy): domain Eukaryota; kingdom Metazoa; phylum Chordata; class Mammalia; order Primates; family Indriidae; genus Avahi; species Avahi laniger. Next base: position 11,600 of record CAUYSK010081490.1, read on the forward strand.
GTAAGCAGATGGTGCCTGCAGAGCGCATGGTTAACATTCCCTGTTCAGAGGCCACGAGGCATTTCTCCTTGGGTGGTCTCGGTGCTGTGGTCCTGTGACGGAAAGTGCACTGTCTGGCGTGCTGCGTGGATGCCAATTGCTAACATGTGCTCTTTCTCCATTGTTCCATCTTCCTACCCACCCACTGTCCTGTCGTCTTGAGCTTTATACTGTTCCCAAGCCTCAAGAATTTAGGCCAGGCAGTCTGGCAAAGGAGGAGGCAGAAATAAGGAAGCAATACCAGGCTTCTTAGCTTCTCTGAGTCTCAGCTTTTGCACCTGTCCAATGACAGGATAAGGCCACCCTGGACATTGGTAGCTAAAGCATGTAGCTCAGCACCAGGTATCCAGGACACACTCAATAAATGGCTCCTACTGTTTCCAGAATGTTCACCTTAAGCCAGACCCTGTGCTAAGGACATGAGGAGATGAAATGAGACATAACCTTGTCTCTAAGTACTCACCATTAAGTGAGAGAACCACAGTGAACAGGCTAGAAAATATAGAGCTGAGGAAGAACATAGAGTAGGCACCTAACCAGACTGGGAGTGTCAGGGAAATCTTCCTGGAGGAGGTGACATCTGAACTGTGACACTTGTGAGACTAAAAATTGATTCCCTCTGCGATTTAGGTGATTCCACCAAAAGCATGCTGGAGCCTCACATGACTCCAGTTGGTGACCATGACTCCCACAGTCCCCAGCAAAGGCTTTGTCATTCATGCATTCATTCACTCATTCATGTAATCCATCTACTGAGTATTAATAAACACCAACTGGTGACAAGATGAGCCAAATGCCAGGAAATCAGGTCTAGATTCTGTACAAGCTTTAAAATGAGGCCTGTCTGTCTCTTTGCTGTCACTGAGCTGCTGTCCAGGTCCCGGCTGGCTCCAGGCATCTCTGGTGACAGCATCCGGGGGAAGACAGCAGGATGGAGGGGCAGGGTGAGCCCTGAGGTCACACACAGCCTGTGAGCTTGATCACGCTCCTTCATGGCTCTGATCCTTGCTTTGGCCTCATAGTCCTGGGAGGTGGCTTTGATCATTCCCATTTCAAAAGCAATTGGAAATTGGGGCTCAGGGAAGGTGTGTCGATTCCTCAGTATCTTCTGGTTTACTTTTCTGCAAAATCTGGAGGAAGCTGGTACCAATGACGGCAGGACGAAACGTCAGCGCACTCGCTCTGCAGCTCAGGAAGTGAAGCAAAGGTAGCTTCTGGATGTTAGGGAACTTCAATCTTCCTCCCAAGCTTTGCCCATAAGGTGACCACCGATTGAAAGGAACTGGAATTTGGTGATGAAGGGCATCTCCATGTCCTCTGGTTTGAGAGGCCCTTACGACAAAAGACTCTGTCATTTCTGAGTCCCTTCCTCCCATCTGTCTCACAAAGTGGAATTGGGGGTATATGGAAGGGACCCCAACATGTCAGGATCCTGCTCTGCAGGCCTGTGCCAGACTCTGTGACAATGAGGTCCCCTGCCCCTGGTCTGTACCTAGAGGCCACAGTTGTTGAGTCTACAACTGGTGGGCTCCTGGAGAGTTGGCGGTCAGCTCAGTCCACTCGTGGCATCTCCCAGCTGACCAGCCCTACCTCAACGCTTTCTAGCACTGAATTTCTCTCTGGGGTCTGACTGCCATACCTATTTTGCCCCTGGTCATTCCTGGCCACCTTGTAGCTCTCAGTCTCATTAGTGTCACTTATTGCTACCATCAGCTCCTTCTGTATTATCCCTCCTCAGGGTACTCAGAACCTTCTGGAATCTTCTGGATGCAACATTTGAGCCCTCTCTCTGTCTAACCATGTTGTTTGCTGGTTTTATTTTAATGCTGTGTCTTCCCAGAATCCCCCATGGGAGATGATGCAAAAGTTTCTCTGCATTTGGCTTTCTCTACACCCGGTCTAACAATCTCCTCCTGGGAGTTCTGCCTCGGTACACATCCTGACACACCTGACTGCTTCCCCGCCTCTCTCTCCTTCTTCTTCTTCTGTACTCTCCACTCAATGGCACTGCAGAAGGTTAGTTTTAAAAGTGAGGAGGGAGATGACTCGAGGAAGGAAGCCAGATGACTGCATAGAGAATATATGTTGGCAGACAATTGAAAACCTTACCTGTTACACTGCCTGCCAAGGTTCTTGGGAGGTTAAAGGAGAAAATGTATCTATGTGCTGTCTGTGCAAATGGAGAGAGACGAAAAGAATAGAAAGACCAAATTGCTTAGATTCACATTCTATCTTTGCCAGCTAGACACTGTATGACCTTTGGTAATTTGCATTCTCTGAACCTCAGTTTATTCACCTGTAAAATGGGGATGTCATTGACCTTCACCCCACTTGTGAGAAATAAACGAAATGATGCTTCTGTGTCCATTAGTGTGAGTGTTTGGATGTTAATAATCAAGTGTGGGTGCCTGTGTTCTTTGATGCCACCCTGAATAAAAATGAGTTTTTTTGTTAGTGAAAAAAGAAGAGGGAGGCCAGGCGCAGTGGCTCAGTCCTGTAATCCTAACACTCTGGGAGGCCAAGGCAGGAGGATTGCTTGAGCTCAAGAGTTTGAGACCACCCTGAATAAGAGCAAGATCACTTCTCTACTAAAAATAGAAAAATTAGCTGGGTGTGGTGGCATGTGCCTGTAGTCCCAGCTACTTGGGAGGCTGAGGCAGGAGGATCGCTTGAGCCCAGGAGTTGGAGGTTGCAGTGAGCTACGATGACACCACGGCACTCTAGCCTGTGCAACAGAGTGAGACTCTGTATCAAAAAAAAAAAAAGAAGAAGAAGAAGAAGAGGGAAATGGATATTGACTAAGTTCCTAGACAGTGACATTGGCCATGGTCGATAGAGTGGTCTCAGCATAGTGCTTACTACAGAGTAAGTACTGGAAAATGTTAGTAGTATTGGTCATAAACTAATTCATGTGGGATCTGAAATTTGGGGCTAGCATCTACGTGGTTGCAGAAGAATTAGAGAAGAAAGACCATGGGGTCCTTTGGAATCACCCAGTTGTAATCATTTCAGTCACAGGAGTAGTTAATGTTTTCCTGCCAGTTCCCTCTCTACCTGGCACATAGTAGGTGCTCAACAAATATTTTGTTGAGTGAATGAATGAACCCCTTTAACCTCAAGGGGCCGTAGCCCACCCCCCACCACACATGTTGAATCTCCCTCCTTATAACCTCCAACTGACCTCTCAGTGGCCTCCGCTGAGCGCTAGTTGCAATGCACCCTTCTGTTCTTCCCACGGTGCACACCAGCAAAATCTCATATTAAATTTCATTTCCAGCATTTCTTGGCCTGCATTTTGGAATATGCCAGGCTTTAAGCGCCATACCCTTTTTGTGTCAGTGTCTAGTCCCCTTTCCCTCCCCTAAAGGTGCTAATCCTGCAGCTCACTGTAAACGGTGTGAATTTCTTCCAACTGCCATGATCATGTTTCTTAATCTATAGCCTAACTTGTCAGCACCAAGCAAACACAGCTTTGATTTAAAGAGAAGGAAGAAGCCAGAGGATACCACTGCAAAAAGCACACAGGGAAGGAGTTCGTTCTTCTATAAATTAATTAGCTCATTAAATCAACAAATAATAGCAATCTTTTGGACAATGATTATGTGCCTGGCACTGCTCTAAGTGCTAAACACATAGTGACACATTTAATCCTTACAATCTGTCAAGGTGTTATGACGATCCCTATTTCGTGTGTGACGGAGCTAGGGAATAGACAGGTTCAGAGTTATTGAACTCTGTCATGAGTCAGGCCCTGTGCCTGGGGACTGAAGATGTAGTCATGAACAAGACAGACATGACTTCCTGTCTCATGGTGCATGGAGTCTCCACTGAGGGATACGGACAAAAAGCAAGTGGCTAAATTCACACAGCAATTTCACATAGTTAGTGATGCTTTGGGCTGCAAATACCGGATAACCTGATTACAGTGGCTTAAACCGTGGGGGTTTATTTTTCTCCCTGGAGCAGAAGGTGAGAGGCTGCCAATGCTGGTTCCATGGCTCGAGGATCTGACATGTGCATGGTCTTTCCTGCACAGTCGCAGGATGGCCGGGCAGCTCCAGGCCTCACACCTGTAATTCAGCAGGATGGTCACGAAGGGGCGAGGGCAGAGGCTGCATCAGGCAGTGCCAGCAGATTCCTGCATCTGTCCCGGGCCAGATGTGGGTCAGATGACCACCTCTGCCTGGGTGGTCACTAAGGAGAAGGGCCCTGACTGTGGAGGTCACGCGAGCCGACCGACAATGTCTGCCACAGAAAGTGCCACGGGAAGAAATCACACAGGATGATGAGATGGAGGGCTCCTGTATATTAGGTGGTCAAGGGAGGTGACATTGGAACGGAGACCTAATGACAAGGATCCAGCTCTACAAAGGGCTGAGACAGAGAATTTCACAGAGAGGACATCACAGTGCAAAGACCCTCATTTGGAAACAAGCGTGGTGAGACCTTAAGAGAGAGAGAAGTCCAGGGTGGCTGGAGCCTGGAAGCAATGGAGAGAGAGGAAAATTCTGGCCCCAGAGGAAGACAGAAGTCAGATTGTGCAGGATCTTTTAAGTCCCATGAGGGTTTTGGATCTTATTCTAAGTGGGGTGGGAAGTAACAGGTGGCTTTTAATCGGGAATCACACGATCTGAGTCATGTCTTAAAAAGAATGATGGGGGCAGAAGAGTTTTCGTGAGTGTCATGAGGTTGAGACTTAGGTCTGGGTGGTGGTATAGCTTTTCCCTGCTCTTGCCTTTTCTGCCTCTTGGACATCCCCTGCCCATTTTTAATTTCAATGCCGCTCCTGAAAAGCTGGACTGCATCCTGATCAACTGTCTCCCCAGGACCTAGTGCAGGGCAGGCATGTGGCAGCACTTGATAAAGATCGCTGGAGCTGATCTGGACAGATACTCTACGCCAAGGTTCCCAAGCTCCCGTCACTCACGCTCCACTCGTGGTTTTTGGCTGGATCAGTGGCCTTAACTGAGTGAGTTTGCCTCCCAGGGAGATTTGGCAATGTCTGGAGACTTGTTTGGTTGTCACAACCAGAGTTAGCACAGGCGACGTTACTGGCATCTAGTGGGTAGAGGCCAGGGATGCTGCTAAACACCCTGTAATTCACAGGACAGTCCCCACAACACAGAATTATCTGGTCCCAAGTGCCAATACTGCTGAGGTTGAGAAAACTTGGACTAGATCTACATGCCTGTTCTATTACCCCTTAATATTTTCCCTTAAATTAATTCACTTTTTAAATGAAAAAAATTAAAGAAACTATTTATCACTCCCCTAAGAATCCAATGTCACTTGCCATAAATAAAAAATAATTGGAAGATAAATATTCAGAAAACAAAAATCAATTACATTTCTAGCTGAATATTGTTACTAGTTTGAAGCTCTGAGCCTGAAGCTTATTTTCTATCTCTTAAAAAGGGGAGTTTAGTCAATGTCATGAAAGACTGAGGAACCGTTCAAGATTAAATGGGAGTGAAGAGAAATGACAGCTACATGCAGTATGATTCTGGATTGGATCCTGGATCAGAAAAAACTAAATGACTTTATTGGGACAACTGGAAAACTTTGATAGATTGTCTATTAGTTAATGGCATTGTTATCAATATTAAATTTTCTGAAATTGGTAACTACACTGTGGTTGTATAGGGGAATGATGTCCTTGTTCTTAGGGGATACATGAAGTGTTTAGGAATTAAAGATCATAATATTGGCAATTTATTTTCAAATGCTTTTTTTAAAAAGTGCATGTATATGTTGCATGCATATGTATATACATATACACATACTTTTATACATATACATATGCACGGAAAGAGAGACACACACACAAAGAAAAAAGCAAATGTGGCAAAAAATATAAACACTTGTCAAATCTAGATAAAATATATACAAGAATTTATTTTACAGTTCTTGCAACTTTTTCTGTAGTATTGAATTTTTTGCAAAATAACCATTAAAAGCAAGCAAGCAAGCAAACAAAAACTTTCCTGAATTAACCACTAATATCACAACAGTCTCAATTTTTTTTTAAGAGCTCAGGACAGCTTCAAATGTCAAATGGTTTCTAATGAGTTGAATGCTTCATAGTTAACTCCCAAAATAATTACCAAAAATTAAAATGTCTACCAATTTGAAAAACAATATCTTCCTCTTTCACGCCAGCCAAACTAACTCAAGGATCATGCTGGAGTTGTCTCGTGGGGGTATTCCACTATTGTTGTGCCATGATGTATCCAGGAGAGAATATGTTCCAGTCCACACGCCTGCGCTGTGATGCTCTTGGTAGGCATTGATTGGTAACAAAGGAAAAGTATTTTCTTTGTAAAAAGATTAGCAAGTGTTAGAGACGCATTAAAGATGGACTGACACAAGAGAGTTTCTTTCTCATCAGAAGGATTAAAAGCAAATGGAAGGGAGTGATGTTCTCACTGTGGTTCAGTGTTTTCCACCAAGGGCCAGTCCAGCCAGAGGACTCTGCTAGCTCAGCGGCCGGTGCAGCTCTGCAGTGTTATAAAGGCACTAGCTGTGGGCCTCTGTGCTCAGCTGCAAAGAGGAGATGACACCGGCTAAGCCAGGTGCCATATGGGGGCGGGTTTCCCTGCCCTTTTAGGTCTCTAGATAGTACCGACTTGACTTGCCACCCCATCCGCATTCCAGACCCTGGGGGAATTCCGATGCCCTCACAAAGATGTCATCGAATTCCTGGGACCTAAGGCTTCCTCCTGTCTTGGCTGACTTCTTGTTCTCCCTCTGACTCTCAGGGCAATTTATTTGTCTTCACCCTCATAGGAATTCGGTCCCTTGCTGTGATTTCCAACACGCGCACACAAAGACAAAGACATACCCAGACACACCCAGACACACACAAACTCACAAGCAGGGACACGCAGAAACAAAGATACACTCAAGCATAGACAGACACGATAGCGCACACAGATTCAGAGACAGAAACGTGCACAGACACAACTGCACACCTGCACGTGCATATACACATGGACACATACACAGATATGCAAACACACAGACACATACCCATAGACACACACACACACCGGCCCCGTGTGTGTGGCAGACTTTACGAGGGTCTGAGGATCTAGAAAGAATCTGGTCTCTTCCTTTCACATCAGGTTTCACAAGGGGGAAAGAGCAGCAGAGAGATTTATTTCCCACTGATGAGTAAGCCGCACACCCTCACACAGCCCTGCAGTGCTGGCGTGGCTGCGCTCCATGTTGTTATTTCATTTAGGGGGGCGTTCTGTGTTGGGGGTGCTGGTTGTTTCCATTCCTTCTCTACCTGGTAGGGCTGTTGGGAGGACTACATGCAATGTGGTGGTAGCAGTAGCTGTGGTGGTGGTGTGTATATGGATTTAGGGTTTTCTTCATTTAAAAAAATTATTTTAATTGATGCATAATAATTGTACATATTTATGGGGTACATGTGATATTTTGATACACGTGTACAATGCATAATGATCAAATCAGGATATTTAGGATATCCGTCACCTCAAACATGTGTCATTTCTTTGTGCTGAGAATATTCCAGATCCTCTCTTCTGGCTACATTGAAATACACAATGTATTGTCGTTAACTATAGTCACCCTACTGTGCTGTCGAACAACAGAACTTATTCCCTCTACCTGACTGCATGTTTGTAGCCATTAACCAACTTCTCTTCTTCCCTCTACCCCGCCCTGCCCAGCTCCTGGTAACCGTCATTCTACTCTCCATCTCCATGAGATCAACCTCTTTAGCTCCAGCATACAGGTGAGAACATGAGATATTTGTCTTTCTGTGCCTGGCTTATTTCACTTAACATAACGACCTCCAGTTCTGTCCTTGTTGCAGCAAATGACATGATTTTGTTCTTTTTTATGACTGAATGGTATTCCATTGTGTCTACACGCCACATTTTCTTTATCCATTCATTCACTGATGGGTACTTAGGTCGATTCTGTGTCTTGGCTACTGTGAATAGTGCTACAATAAACAGGGGTGTGGATATCCCTTTGATACACCAATTTCCTTTCCTTCGTACAAATATTCAGTAGTGGGATTGCTGGATCATGTGGTAGTTCTCTCTTTAGTTCTTTGGAAAACCTCCATACTGTTTCAGGGTTCTATTCCAAGTCAACTTAATGGCCTAGTGTTCATGGTGACTTGTGCCATTTCCCCTCAGACACGCCAAGCTCTTCCCTGACTCAGGGCTTTGCACATGCTGGTCCCGCTGCCTGGAATTCTCCTTCCCCCATTCTTGATATGTTTAGCTCCTTCTCATTTTTTAGGTTTCAACCTCAATGTCAGCAACCTTAGGAACATTTTCTCTGACCTCCTTGTTCATTGCCTTCATGTGTTTGTCACAGCTCACAATAAGTTTATTTTTCTTTTGTACCTACTTTTGGTCTGTTTGCCTCCCCTAGCCAGTGAGCTCTCTGAGGACAGAAATCATGTCTGTACATTTGCCTTTATTTTCCCAGAACCCAGCATAACACTTAATAAGCATGTGTTGTTAAATAAAGCTCCCCTTCAAAGCCCTCCCCCAAGGAATGGGAACTATGAAGGACCTTTCTCCTCCTTCTCCTCCTCCTTCTTCATTATCATTATCATGATTATTAGTATTATTATTATTATTTTAGTGATAGGGTCTCCTTCTCTTGCCCAGGCTGGAGTGCAATGGTGTGATTACAGCTCACTGTAACCTCAAACTCAAGTGATCCTCCAGCCTCAGCCTCCTGAGTAGCTAGGACTACAGGTGGGTGCCACCACACCTGGCTAATTTTTTAATTTTTTGTGGAGATGATGTCTCTCCCTGTTGCCCAGGCTGGTCTTGAACTCCTGGGCTCAAACGATCCTCTTGCCTCAGCCTCCCAAAATGCTGGGATTACGCTGTGCCCAGCCACGGGCTTTACTTTTTATACCCGTTTTAGAATGGATGGTTTACAGGTTCACATGCTCCCCAAAAAATCTACCAGCAATAAATAGGTAACTTCAGCACCTAATTTAGAAAAAACATATCTCAAAATAATGTCACACTTACATAAAAGTTGCAAAAACGACAGAGTGTTCCCATGGACCCTTCGCCCTGCTTCTCCTAATGTTAGCGTCCTTGTATGGCTATAGTGCAATGATCAAAACAAACTAAGAAGTTGAAGTGGGCCCTACAGACTGTATTCGATTTCACCAGTTTTTCCTCTAGTGTCCTGTTTCTGTCCAGGATCCCATATTGCACACAGTCATCTTACTTCCTTAGTCTCTTCCAGTCTGTGACGATCCTTCAGTCTTTCCTTGTCTTTTATGATCTTGACACGTTTGAAAAATACTGGCCAGGTATTTTGCAGAACGTCTTTCCGTTTGGGTTGTCTGATGTTTTCTCATGACTAGAGAGGAGTGTGGGTTTGGGGGAAGAACACCGCCAAGGTGAGGCGCCCTTGTCATTGAATCACATGAAGGGACGTATCAGCAGGACTTATTACTAGTGAGGTGACCTCAATCACTTGATGAATGTGGTGTCTGTTTGGTTCACTATAAAGTTACTATTTTTTCCTTCGTCATTAATAAATCTCTTGGGTGAGATGCTTTGAGACTATCTTCTTTCTCCTCAAACTTTTGCTCACTTAAATGTTAGCGCCCATCCCTGGATCTTGGCTGCAGCAATTATTACTGTGGTGTTCTAATGGTGATTTTTTTTTTATTTCCCTCATTGCTTCTACATTTATTAATTATAGTCCCTCCCTGCCTCCCTTCCTCCTTCCTTCCTTCCCTCCCATCAATATGGACGCATGGATATTTATTTTATTCTTTGACTAATAATCCAATTCTACCATTATTTTGTCACTGGGATTGTTCCAGCTTTGGCTGTCGGGAGCTCTTTCAGGTTGGCTCCTATATCCTTCCAATAATCCCCCATCCTTTTTTGAGCAATTCCCTATTTTCTGGCACGACAAGATATTCCAGGCCCATTTTGTATTTTTCCTGTTCCAACTCTTGAAGCAACCACTTCTCCAAAGAGCCCTGGTCCTCTTATTGCAGAACGGTGTTTAGAAACCAAGGTCTGGGTGGTAGGTGTGCACATTGCTACTAGGAATCCTGGCCTCTAGTCCTCTCAGCATTCAGAGCTTGGGAATACATTATGTACACAACCCATGCATGTACACGCATCTACGTATACCTGCCTATCAGTGTCTGTATGTTAAGAAACCTTTAGTTCATACCAATACTACTGATTTCAGTTCATTGCCACAGAGTTTATTCTAACATCCCTCCTTTCCTTATTAGTAACTTTGTTTTTAATTGAAGAGCTGATGCTTAAATTTTGATAACATTTTTTTTTAAAAGTGTTCTCTCATTCCTCCTCTCATCTTTTCTCCTCTGGAAAAGGCTGACATGAGAACACAACACTGAATGCTAGATACCGCTGTCAGAAGCCACACGAAAAGAGAACCCAGCTGATTTCACAGTCCTCCTCAGTGCAGAAAAGCACTAAATACACGCTTTATACTTTATCGGCAGTGGGGTACAGGAGGGTCAGCCCAGGCTCTGGAATGTGAGCTCATTGTTCCAGCCCAGTGAGTCAGTTGAGATGGGAATGCAAATTTATTTGAGCAGTTGTGTGTCAACATGGTTCCTAAAAAGAAAAAAAAACCAAAAAAAACAGAAACATTTTTTTAGGGGCCTGTTTTTTGCTCCAGCCCTCTGGAGAAAACTTTCCCCCCACAGCCCTGTTACTTTGGCCATCGTCCTTGCTCTCGGAAGCACCTTGGCTCCCGCCAGCTGTCAATTCATCTCCTTGTTGATTTTTGTTCCCCAACATACATGCTGTTCCCTTTCCCTCTGACTTCCCATCTTGATTTCCCTTTTCGCGGCCCCTGTGCATTTTCACCTCCAAGTGGATCCCAGCGGAAACCTTTCATGGCTGGGTCTTCAGAATCTTTTCAATCAGAAAAGCCGAGCTTATGTTCTCCTTTCTTCTGTTGCCTGAAGTCTGGTTTTTCTCTAAGGCTCCCTGTTCTTGTAACACTTTGGGTGTGGGGGAATTTTCGTGTTTTTCCGTCCTTTCATAACAGCTCAGAGTTGTTCGGCGTGAAACCTCAAGGAATGCTTCGCTGCACTCCGGATATGTGGACGATACGTAAGGAAGGGCGAGGGTTGCTCACTCTGATGGCACAGGGAGCATTTATTATTCGAAATTCAAAAGCCTGACTCCTTGCACTCCTCCTGGGAAGAAAGAAAATAAGCCTGTTCCAGGTATTATTCCTTTCAGTGTTATCAACAACTGCAGAAGCCCGTGGGCCAGTCTGTCTGGGATCCTGGCACTCCCATAGCGAGGGGCGGAGGCCACCTTCCGAGAGCCCTGGATGACCAGGGATGGACCCGAAATACCCTGGAGTGGGGAGCTGTCAAGTCAGAGGGAGAGGGAGCCTGAGGACAGCCCGTATTTTCTTAGCTACATCCAGGAAGCCTGGATGGAATGGGCTTGGCAGCCACAGACTTCCTGAGGAGCCAAGGGCAGCTTCCCGGGGGGTACCAGGGTGCTAAATCACCACCGGAGCACCAAGCCATCACGGGACAATGAAGAACTCATTTCGAGAATTCCCAGAATACTATCTGTTCTTGGAAGGAATGTTTAGCAAAGTCACTTAGGGTTGGCGGGAAGGGAGGGAGGATGTGGTGAGTAATAATATTAACAGTGACAGCTACGGGGGCATGTTGCGCAGTAGTAGCAATAATAATAAGATGACAAGGATAATAACAGTGCCGAAAGCAGCTAGAATTTCCTTAGGAGCCAGGCAATGTGCACAAGTGTACTGTGCACGTTGCTTCTCGTTGAATTCCCCCAAAACTGTGTGAGTGAGGTACTGTCATTAGCTCCATTTTACATCTGAGAAATTGAGGTTCAGAGATGTGTGGTCACAAAGCCACAAAGTGGCAGAGGCTGGATAGAACCCTGCACCTGCTTTCTTACTTTTTTTTTAAGAACAAATATTTCATTCTTTGTCTTTTTATTATGAAGGTAATATTTTTTTCTTTTATTTTAGTTGACATGTAATAATTGTACAAATTTATGGGCTGTACAGTGATTTTTCTGATACATGTATACAATGTGCAATGATCACATCGGGGTAATGAGCATATCCATCACCTCAAACATTTATCATTTCTTTGTGTTGCGAACATTCAAAATCCTCTCTTCTAGCTATTTGAAAATATTAAATAAATTATAGTTAACCATATTCAGCCTGCACTGCTATAGAACTCTAGGACTTGTTCCTCCCATCTAGCTGGAACTTTGTATCCATTAACCAATCTTTCCCATCCTCCCATACCTACTACCTACCAGGAACGGTTTGTCTTATAAGCTGTAGCGTTTTGGTTTTGCTGAGCTAAGTTTTCAGCTGGCTATGGATGATGCTTTAGCACAAGTGTTCACCATGCTAGTCAGATGACCTAGAGAAAGGAAGCTAAGGCTCCGCCCTCCACGTGGATGCAATCTAATGGTGGAGGCACCCAGTCAGCAGGTGCAGGGCCACAGGGTGGAAGATGGTCACAGCACCAGGGATGGGGCCATCAAATTGAGTGTTCAAGGATTTGGCTAGTGTTTGGAGGCAAGGCAATGAGAATGCAGGAAAGGCATGTCAGACAGATGGAAAGTCAAAGCACAGAGGTATGAAATAGTGTGGCATGGGCCGAGAATGACAAGCAGTTTGGTGTAGCTAGAAGATAGGGTTCAAAGTAAAAGGGAAGACAAGAGCTAAAGCTAGAGAGATAAGCAGGGGCCTTGTGTGAGCCCACTAGGGCCTTGGACTCTAGATTCAGAAGGACCTGGGTCTGAATTTTAATTCAGCAGGTACCAGCTCTGTGACCATGGGATATGTTTTAGAACTTTTCTAAGCTTCAATTTTCATATCTGGAAAAGAGATAGACAAATAATATTATATATGTTAGGCTGAGAGCCTGTACAGCTGCTCTTGGGTCTCATAGTTGAAGAATGGCTTTGCCAGAATGCACATCTACTTTCTATCACATATAAAGCTTTATAGTTCATAAAGCTCCTATATATTCTCACCTAATTTCACAGGTTTCAGTTCTCTTACTCAGTTTGAGTGTCATTTTTCTATCTCTGCACCTGGCCTTCTCCAGTCTATGTGACCCTCAGAGGTAGGGACCAGGTCTCACTGTGACCATCACAAGTGGGCCCATAGTCATGCAGGGGTCTCAGGCTTCCCAGCACATCAGAATCACTGGGAGCTCCAGACAACTGCACAGATCCAGGCCCCATCCCAGACAGATTGAACCAGACCCTTCAGGACCACTGTCTGAGCTTCTTCTCTTATCTAGGTGGGGTTTGGAACCACAGAAGAAACACGTTTGAGTGAATCAGTGAGCAAAGGACCGTACTGTATGTATTAGTCAGGATAGGCTAGTGCATGCAATGACAGCCATCAACCTGCAGCAGCTTAAAACAATCTTTGCATTTTGCTCACATTATGTGTCCATGATGGATTGGCTGGGAGCTCTACTCAATAGAGCCACCATCATCCTTGGCATTGTTGTTTGTCATACCAGAGAGACAGAGCTCTGGCCCAGAAATGACATACTCCTCCATTCACACTCCCTGGCTAGGACTAGTCACATGACTCCCGCCCCAGTGGACCAGGAAGTGCAATCCTGCATGTGCCCAGGAGGTGGGGAGCCAGAAGTCATCAGTGAACAGCACAGATGACTACCAGACTCTCTGAAGTTGGCATCATTTACTTCATTTCACAGACTTAAGAAGCTTGTTCAAGGCCAGTTAGCAAATAAGGAGCTAAATTTGAGCTTTTTGGCTTTTTTTTAGTGTAATGAGGCTGGATGGTGCATGGCATTAAACTTAGTGGTTAAAAGCCTTGAATCTGGACTGCCTCCAGACCTTCAGCTCTGCCACTTACCAGATGTGTGAGCTGGACAAGTAACAGAACTACTTTTCGCCCATCAAAGAGTCAAAGGATGAGAAGGGGCAAGGAAGGACCTGTTTTCTGGAATGAAGTGTTTGGAGCCAGGTAGGATTTAACTGAGTTGGACTGATACTGGAGGGAGGGAGTAGATTTAAAGGTAGCACAGGATTAGGGGCGGCTCCTGACACAGCCAGGGAGGACGTGTCCTTATTCCCCATAAATTGCTCCCTTCCGCCCCGCGCCAGTGTGAATGTTCGGGCTGCCAGGAACAGAGAAGCCAACTGGAATTGGTTTGACCACATGTATTAGCTCAGGGAAGGGGATGTCCAGGGCCTTGTGGGTGTGGGGTCAGTTCAGCAGCTTGGTGATGTCATCAAGGACCCAGGATCTTTTGGTTTCTCTGCCAAAAGAGAGAGGCCCTATCATTTTTTTTCCCCTGAAGACAGAGCATTTCACACTGAAAGGCCCTATCTTAAGGCCAGTTCACATCACAGTTGTGGGAAAAGCCACTGGTGGCAACCGAGGTTCCATGTAAGGGAGGGAGAGTGAGCTGCTTCCTGGAGCTCTCTCTTACAGCAGAAAATCTGGGTATCCACTGCCCCTAGAAAGCCTCTCTCCAAGTCTCACAGGCTCTGATTGGCTCTGGCCTGTGAGAGGTCAGCGTTCTGGGGTGGAAATGCTAGCTGGTTTAAGCAGAAAGGGGAATGCAATAGAGGATATTGGGTATCCCACAGAATCATTGGGAGGGCTGGAGAAAATAACTTGAGGCTAAGCTTCTAGGAAAAATGCCCCAAACCACACTGCAGGCCTGGCCCGATGAACTAACCACCACCCTGCTTCTGCCGCCCTGAAGTGCTGAGTGCCAGGAGCTTGCCCTTACTGCAACCGCTGATGCCGTCAGCACGGTCCCGCTTCTCCAACAGGAGCTCAACTCTGCAACCGCCATCCCCAAAGCTGGCTGCTTCTGCCATTGGTCACATCAGCAGAACTCAGGTTCACATCTGGATTCAGTCTCATGTGGTGTCTCTGACTGGCAAAGCCTACGTCACATCCCTTGTCTCGGTAACAAGGGAGGTAGGAGATTTGCATCTCAATAACTTTTATAGGGTGCAGGACTTAAAATGTGAGATTTCCTCAAATACAGATAGGCTACAGGTACAATAGCTGTCCGCTACAGCCTGTCCATCCTTGACGAAGTGTGGAGTGGGTGCAGAGGGGGCAGGATTCCATAATGAGCTCAGAGTGACCAACAGGAAGGATGAATATCTGGGGATCAATGGCATTACCCCAACACCTTTCTGCCTCCTATTTGGTTCCTTTCTCTCTGCTATCTCCATGTGCTCAGGGTACGTACATGTCTTAAGATGCCTGGCTCAGTGGCACACCTGTAGTCCCAGCTACTTTGGAAGCTGAGGTGAGAGGATCACCTGAACCCAGAAGTTCAAGGCTGTAGGTGTGCCACAATCATGCTTGGGAATAGCCACTGCACTCCAGCCTGGGCAGTATAGCAAGACCCCACCTCTAAAAGAAAAAAAATGATACCTGTCAAAGTCCTGGTCCCAACCACCAACACTTACCCACTTACCCACTCCTTGCTGATCTCTAGAATGTTCTCTGTCTCTAGAATGCTCTCCCTTCTCCTCCTCGCCTAGTTCTCTCTTAGGCATCCTTCGGAACTCAGTGGCAATTTCTTTCCTATCCTTCCATCTAGCCATTTTTTTTTTTGTCATTGGCTCTTTTTCATTCTACTTATCACATTATATCTCACCACTTACTGGTTCAATTATTTGATTAACATCTCTCTCATCCTCTAGGTCATAAATGTGATGAAAGCATGGACTATGTCCGTTTTGCTCACAGCTACTGTGAGCAAGTAGCGTGAGCAGTTGCACTTATGTACTTAACATGTTTTTGTTGAGTGAATGAGCATTAAACAAACTCCATTATAGGCATTTATAAAATACCTCTTAGATCAAAGGACATTTAATAGTGCTTTTTGGAAATAATGCCTTAAACTTTTAGGGGTGCGCATATTAGAATCCCCGCAGTTTTTTTGATGAACAATAATGCTTCCATGGCTCTTGCTATGCCCACCCCTTTCCTGTGAGGATGACTTCCACAGTGAGCCATTGACACTGATGAGAACGAGTGGCATACCTGGTGTCAGGGTAGAAACCTGAGTTTGGCATACCAAGGCCTGAGGATAGTGGCAGCTTCAGTTCCTATAAAAACCTTCCTCCCAGTCATGATGTCACTGCGGTTTTTACCCCCAACCACGCCAAAATTGTCTTAAGAAGTTTCAGGCTTAGTTCATTGCTTCTTTGCTTTTGTTTTTGCCTATCAAGTGACTTCTGGAGTTGGATCTTTAAAAATATTCAGGTGGCTTTTCCTAAGTGGACCCCTTTGTAAAGCAGACTGACACTCTCCCAGGAAGTTGGGAAGAGAGAGCTTCAGGAGAGCTGGGCTCCTCTCATTAGTAGGGGGAAGCACTGTGATAATTTTCTCCATTTAAAAAGCACTTATTGTCTTCAGTGTGCTAGAAAGTAATTTTATTTCCATGTCTGAGCACATCCTCCCACTTGATTTGGAGTTTATATTGGGAGATGAGGATAGAATAAAATATCACAGAGAACCCATCCATGGTAGTAATAGCTATAATTGATTGGGTGCTTAATCTGTATAAGGTACTTTTCTACATACTTCACATACATTAACTTAGCTAGTCCTCCCAACAACCTATTTATATCCTTATTTTAGATGAGAATACTGAGGCACAGGCCACACAGAGGAGAACATACAGTATCTTAGATTGGAGTCTTGACCTCAGGGGATTTTTGGATTTTCCATTTCATGAAGATAATAGGCTTTGGGGGCAAGGAAAAACCTTGTTGGTCACCGAAGCCAAAGCTTGTGGGTTTGGAGACAGACTAACCTGCAGTGGAAACAACCACTTACCAACTGTGTGCCCTTGGGCAAGTCCTTTCACCTGTTAGGTTCCTGGTTTCCTCATCTGTAAAATGGGTACAAGCATAACTTCCATGTGGGACTCGTGATGGTTAATTTTAGGTGTTAATTTGACTGGATTAAGGGATACCAAACAGCTGGTAAAGCATTATTTCTGGGTATGTCTGTGAGGGTGTTTCTGGAAGATACTGGCATTTGAATCAGTGGACTGAGGAAGGAAGATTTGCCCTCACCTTAATCGGTTGAGGGTCAGGATAGAATAAAAAGGCAGAGGAAAGGAAAATTTGCTCTCTCTTCTGGAGCTGGGATGTCTGTCTTCTCCTGCCCTCTGACATCAGAGCTCCAGGTTCTCTGGTCTTCGGGTTCTGGGACTTGCACCAGTGGTCCCCCAATTTCTCAGGTTTTCAGCCTTGAACTGAAAGTGACACCATCAGCTCCATTGGTTCTCAGGCCTTTGGACTAGGACTGAGCTATGGCACCAGCTTCCCTGCTTTTCCAGCTTGCAAATGGCATATGGAAGGACTTCTCAGTGTCCACAATAAATCCCCTCTTATATGTCTGTATCTGTATCCGTTTGCTTCTGTTTCTCTGGAGAATGCTGACTAATACAGGGTTCTTGGGAGGATGAAATGAGTTAATGATGGACAGCACCTGGAGTAGTACTCAGCACTTGTGGCTGCCCACCAGATGTGATTTCCCTTCCTCAGTCACTTCCTCCATCCGGTGGGTTCGGTGATGTTGGCACATGTAGGTGCACCCATATGCTTTGGCCTGTACCGAGGAAATGTCTCTGGGAACAGTGGTCAGTCTTAGAGGGTGGGCCAGCCAGCACTTGCTGACTTTCAAGCAGGCTCAGGGAAACCCATGCGACCCTGATGCAGGTTGAAGGGATAGCTAGAACCTTCACGGCTCGATTTTACAGCAGTTTGCTGGCCCAGGTGAACTAGCTCATGCCAGCTGGTGGAACGGGACCCTCCTGCAAGGCAGTGCTGGGCTCTGGACTCAGAACCAGGTTCAAATCCTGTCTCACAATGGAAACAGGCTAGTTTCTTCATCTTTAGGATTGGAAGAATATTGGTATCGCCTTGTTATGCCCTCGATAGATGTTAGTTCCTCTTCTTTAGAAACAATTATGTTAAGATTTAGCCCTGGGAAGAAGTCACACGTTTCTCTGTGCTCCCTAAGGTCATCAACATTATGGTTCTATGTCCTGTGTACCATTCTACCATGCTTTCTACCAGCAAAATGCCACCAGTCTAAGGAGAGACAGAACGGAATATAAATAGTCACATAGTTTTCAGGGCCCTGCACGGGGTCTGGCACAGGGAGGCCTTAGGAAGTTTGTGCAGTGAGGGAAAAGCATTTTACTGTAGCCAGCTCCGTTGAAACCGGGGAGATTGCAGCAAATGACCTCCTAGGAGCGCCTCCTCTCACCTTGGTGAATCTTAGCGGGGAGTGAAGACTGGGGCTGAGACGCGGCGCCCTCGACGGAAGGAGGGACAGGGCCTGGGGGTTGTCGCAAAGGAGGAGAAATGGGGCTTTGGCTTGGGCGTCAGACAACCCCAGATTCCAACGCCAGCTCTGCCAATTCGTAGCTGCGACCTGGAGCCAGTTACTTAACTTTGCCAAGCCTCCACGTTTTCCTCTCTGGAATGGGGAGGACTGTGATACCCACTTTTTGGAGCAGTTGTGAGGACCGAAGAGGGGTTGTTGAAGTTCTCGGCACGCAGTAAGCGCTCAAAGACGGGCCGCTGAGATCACCGTTGTCACTGTTGTCAAAAGTCCTCGCCAAGGGTCCCAGGTCTAGGGCCCCAGGCATGCGCATGCGCACGCGCGCCCGGCCGGCCAGGTGAGAGGGAGGCGGCCGCCTCACACCTGGGCTTTAACTCTTTACGGTCACCAGGGCGGGCGGAATGGATGCAGGGGCCGGGTCGGGGGCGAGTGGCGATAATGGCCAGGGCTGACCCTGGGTAGAAGAGTGCGGCGTCTGGGGAGCGCGCCGAGCCGGTCCCAGGCCGGGGTCCGCGCGCGCCGCGAGGAGGGAGGGGGAGCGCCGAGGGGAGCGAAGTCTCGCGAGATCGCGCGGCGGCGGCGGCGGTAGCGGCGGCGGTGGCGGCGGCGGCCCAGGAGGTGAGCTGCGAGCGGCGGCGGCCGTTGTGGGCTCAGGAGGGAGGAAACCGGCCGAGACCGAGGGCCGGGCCCGGGAGCGGGCCAGGCGGGCGGCCGTTGTCCTGGGCGGCCGTCCCAGCCCGTCCCGCGGCTGCAGGGGCGCCGCCTGGTCCGCGCCGTCCCGGGACCCGCGCGGGGCGGGGCGGCCGGGGCCGCGGGCCGCCGGGGCCAGTGCCCCCCGCAGCCAGTCCCCGCGCTGCGGTGCGACCCCGGCGCCCGCCTCAGTTTCCCTCTGCGGCGGGGTCGGCGCTGCTGGCGTGGCAGCACCATTTATCGAGCCTTTGCTGTATGCCAGGCACTTCACTTGCGCGCTTCCACGCTGGTGCTGCAGAGGTGGAGCGCCCTGCCCGAAGTCACCCTACTGGGAAGTGGTGGGATCGGGCTCCGAACCCTGGGCCCGCTGGCTCCAGCGCTTCCTTGCCCCCTTTCTTCTCCCCACCCCCACTCGCAGTTGTTTCTTCCTGGGGTCCCAAAGGGGCTGCAGAGGGTGTGTCCGAGAGCCCCTTGAAACTGATGCAGCGTGGTATATGAGTTTCTTGAAAGAGACTTTTTCCACGGCTTTTGTCTAGTTCCCAGAAGGGTCCTCGAGCCCCAGATGGTCAAGAACCATTGTTTGGCCCTGTGTGAGAGCAGAGGTGGTATTCGAGCAGCGGGTGTATGCGGGGCGGTGGGGTGTCAGGCCTAATGCAAGTGGCGTATTGGAGTCCAGGGCTTGTCTTAGGCAAAGGAAACTTTTTAAAGTTCGATTTTTGTTTAAGCACGTGATTCCACTCTTTGGAACAGTGGTTCTCCAACTTTCTCAGAATTAAGGCCCTTCCCCTTTGTAGCAAACATTTATACAGCCCACTTTACTGCCCTGAAATGAGATTTGTAAATGATATAACCTACCTACACTCATAATTGAAAATCAGTATGGTGCATTCATTTAAACGTAAGGGAGAAATGAAAGAACATATGACAGGCATCGCTATACCATTTACACCTGGCACGTGCTACTGTGCTAGAAGACAGCACGTACTAGGGTGCTTCCACCTGCTTCTAATGAATGCATTTGGATTAGTTAAGAAAAATATATCAGGAGCTATTTCAGACAAGAAAAAGAACAGATATAGATGGACACTGGGGGGAAAAACACCCAGTGTTGGAATAACCTATTTATGCTAATAGACCCTAGATTGAACTGGGGATAACATGGCCAGATCAATTCAGATAAATTACAGACTGTCTCAGTCAACACATAAGTAACATTAGTATAATCCCTTCATGGATGCCATGTTTTCAAAGTATATCATAGAGTATCCTTTGTGTCACAAACTTTGGGGTACTGCCTTTTTTTTTTTTTTTTTTGAGACAGAGTCTCACTCTTTTGCCTGGGCTAGAGTGAGTGCCGTGGAGTCAGCCTAGCTCACAGCAACCTCAAACTCCTGGGCTCAAGCAATCCTCCTGCCTCAGCCTCCCGAGTAGCTGGGACTACAGACATGTGCCACCATGCCCAGCTAATTTTTTTTTCTACATATTTTTAGTTGTCGAATTAATTTCTTTCTAATTTTAGTAGAGACAGGGTCTCGCTCTTGCTCAGGCTGGTTTTGAACTCCTGAGCTCGAACAATCCGCCCGCCTCAGCCTCCCAGAGAGCTAGGATTACAGGCGTGAGCCACCGCGCCCGGCCTGTAGCATGCTATTTAGACTGTTCTACACCTTGTTCTTTTCACTTTCAGAGATATTAGAGATCATTTTATGTTGTCTCAGATTTGAGAGTTTCTTTGTTCTTTTTAAACAACTGTGTTATATTCCTATGCACACATCCGGTCATGTTTTTATGTAGTCTCCTATTGATAAACATTTGTGAGCTTTTTTTCAGTATTTTACTATTGCAAACAATGTAGCAATGAGTAATGTTATGCATATGTTCTTAGGTGATTTTAGCTTTGTTAATAAATGCATGAATATTAATCATTTGAGTAACAAAGTTCGGTGGGAGTTAGTTTTTGTATAGCATTCTGCATTAACAGAGAAAGCAATTTAGAGCACTATTATGCTGCATTTAGTTGTGCCTTTGTGATGTTTGAGCTAGAGAGGCCGTAGAAGCTTTTAATCCTTCTTTAAGATCTTTGCTTCTTTAAAAGTCTATGGTCATTGTTTAGCAAAGGTATGACTTTGCTGAAGTGGTTGTTTTTAATGCATAAAAGCCTATCTTTTCACAAGTGTATCCACACTGATAAAAGCCTGTTTTCTCTATCCAGGAAGAAATAGGCATACCATAATACAAAGACAATTTAATTCATATAAATCAGTACCTGGTAAATCTAGTTCAGGGGTAATCACTCCATGGTTCTCCCTGTGTACACATTAAATAAATTTGTATGCCTTCTCTTCAGTTAATCTGCCTTTTGATAAAAAAAAAATCGAGTTCGTTTCCCTCTACGTATTTGAGTAAATTGGAAAATAAGAAGAATTCGTTTTGCTGAAGTCTTAAGAGGTAAACCTATTATAAAAATTCAAAATGGTAATTAGAGTGCTGACCAACTAACTTGGTTAAACCTGGTTTTTGCTGTTAAGGCCTTGAACTGATTGGAGAGGCACCCCCCCCGGCCCCCCCACCAACATTATCAAGGATAATCTTCTTAACTTCAAATGATTGTAGATGTTAATCACATCTACATCCTTCTCCAAATTTGTGTTACCTTGGAGTACACATATGCTTCTCAAATGGGTCTGTCCTATGGCAAGAGCAGTTTTTAAAAGCATGAATAATCTGCCTGTCAAATAATTATAAAAGTTTCCTATAGCTTTAGGAGCATCAATTTAATATTAGTTTTGAAACCATGGACTTAAAAATATGGAACTTATTACAGAATAAAGAATTATTTGGTTGGCACACTTGACACTTTAAAATACCCAAAACAATTTTGAAAAAGAAGAACAAATTTAGAAGACTTTCTCTACTCCATTTAAAAAATTATTATGAAGCCACAGTAATACATCACATCAAGATAGTGTGATATTGGCACAACAAAAGGCATGTAGTTTAATGGAACAGAATTGCAACCAAAAATAAATCCTTACATTTATTGTCAGTTGATTTTGACAAAAGTGCCAAGACAATTCGATGGAGAAAGGATAAGTCTTTTTCAACATATGGTGTTGGGACAATTGGATAGTAACAAGCAAAAAAACCCCAAAAATGAACTCAGATCTTTCTTCACATCACCAGAAGTTAACTCAAAATGGATTATAGAGTGAAAAGAGAACTGTAAGAATGGGAGACAATGTTTGTAAATCATATATGATAAGGAATTTGTATCTAGAATATATAAAGAACTCCTACACTCAATAATAAAAAGACAAATAATCAAATAAAAAATGGACAAAGCACTTGAATAGACATTTCTCCAAAAAAGATATACAGTGGATGATAAGCACATGAAAAGATGCTCAACATCATTAACCATTAGGGACATAAAAATCAAAACTACAATTAGATACCACTTTACACTCACTAGGATGACTATAATCAGAAAAATGATAATGACAAGTGTCAGTAAGGAAATGGAGAAATTGAAAGCTTCATACCCTGCTGGTGGGAATGTAAAATGATGCAGCCACTTTGGAAAACAGTTTGACAGTTCCTCAGATGGTTAGTTATTATATGACTCAGCAGTTCCACTCCTAGGTAGCTGCCCAAGAAAAATGAAAAAAATACATTCACACAAAAACTTGTACATAGCAGCATCACTCATAATAGCTAAAAGGTGGAATTAACCCCAATGTCCATCAACTGATGAATGGAACTACTGATAAATAAAATGTGGCAAGTCTATACAATAGAATATTATTTGGCTATTAAAAGGAATGAAGTATTGCTATGTGCTACAATCTTGATGAACCTGAAAACATTACACTAAGTGAAAGAAGCCAGATGCAAAAGGCCATATATTGTATAATCCTGTTTATAGGAAATATCCAGAAGAGCAAATCCATAGAGACAGAAAGTAGATTAGGTGGCTGCCAGGGGCTGGAGAGGAGAAACGAGGAGTGACTGCTGATGAGTTTCTTTCTGGGGTCATGGCAGTGCTCTAAAATTAGATAGTGGTGAGTGGTTGTGTAACTTTGAATACACCTAAAAACCATTGGATTGTACACTTTAAATAGGTGAATTGTATGATATGTAAGTTATATCTCCATGAAGCTATTTAAAAAATGCATCATAGACCTAAATGCAAGAGTTGAAACTATAAAACCCTTAGAAGAAGACACAGGATAAAATATTTATTTGATTTGGATTGGGCAAAAAGTTCTTAGATCTGACACCAGAAGCACAATCCATACAGGTAAAAAAATGATAAATTATATTTCTTCAAAATTAAAAACACTTCCACTTCAAAAGACATTTAAAAAGTCTGGGTATGGTGGCTGAGCCCTGTAATCCTAGCACTCTGGGAGGTTGAGGCGGGAGGATCACTTGAGCTCAGGAGTTTGAGACCAGCCTGAGCAAGAGCGAGACCCCATCTCTACTAAAAATAGAAAAATTAGCCAGGCATCATGGCACGTGCCTATAGTCCCAACTACTTGGGAGGCTGAGACAGGAGGAGCACTTGAGCCCAGGAGTTCGAGGCTGCAGTGATCTATGAGAACGCCATTGCACTCTACCCACGATGAAAGTGAGACTCTGTCTCAAAAAAAAAAAAAGGACATTAAAAAGATGAAAAGACAAGCTACCTTCTGAAAGAAAATCTTTGCAGATACGTAAATGAAGGATTTGTACCCAGAATATATCAAGAACTCTTACAACTCAATATTATGAAGACAAACAACTCAATTTAAAAATGGACAAGAGTTGAATGGATATTTCACCAAAGAAGATATAGGAATGCCTAATAAACACATGGAAAGATGTTCAGTGTCGTTATTTATTAGGCAAATACAGTTAAAACTGCAGTGAGATACCACTTTACACCCACCAGGAAAGCTAGAGTAGACAAGACAGACAATGTCAAGTGTTAAGAATGCAGAGAAATTGGAATCCTTGTGAAGTGCTGAGGGGCATGTAAAATGGTACAGCCACTTTGGAAAGTTTGGCAGTGTCTTAAGAAGTTAAACAATAAATTTACCTTATGATTCAGCAATGCTACTCCTACTAATCTGTCCAAAAGAAATGAAAACATGTATACTCAAAGATATATATGCAGATGTTCATAGCAGCATTGCTCATAATAGCTAAAAAACTGGAAATAATGCAAATGTACATCAGCTGGTGAAAGGATAAGCAAAGTGTGGTATACAATGAAACACTGCTCAGCAATTTAAAGGAATAAACTACTGATACATGATATACAACATGATTTAACTTTAAAAACATGCCAAGTGAAAGAAGCCAGGTATAAGACTATGTATTGTATGAGTCCATTCATATGACAAGGCTAGAAGAAGCAGATTTATGGAGATAGAAAGTGGAACAATGTTTGCCTACGGCTGAGGATGGGAGTGGAATTAATTGTAAATGGGCATGATGGAACATTTTGGGATGATAGAAATGTTGTCAACTGGATTGCGGTGATGGTTACCAACATCATTGAACTGTTCGATGGATGGATTTTATAGTATGTATATTATGCCCCAATAAAACTGTTAAAAAATAACAGGACATAGGGGTTTATGCCTTTTGAATAAAATAAAGAGAAGAGCTTGATCATTAAAAGGATGGGGTTCTTGGGAGCAAATGGCATCGAAGGTAGACTGTGAAGGCAGGTTATAGAACTCTCAAGTAGCCCAATGTGGAGAATAGTATTAGTAATGGCCTGAAGGTTACAAATGTTCTTACTGGATTAGAGAATAATGAACAGATTAGTTGGTTGGGTCAGAAAGTTCTAGAAAGGTAGTGAGAAATAAAATTTAGGAGATGAGTAGGAGCCAAAATTGAGAGGAACCAAATGGTGTTCTAAGAAAGATTGATCTCTAAAACCAAAACAAATTAAATTATTTTTTAAAATTGTGTTAAATGTTTTAATCTAAAAAAGGTATCTCTTTTTAAGAAAGAGGTATGGGTGGTTCAGAGAAGAGACTTGATAGCTAACTGTTACATGCTAACTCACTGTAATTGAACTTGGAAGGGACCGAGGTCTTGACCAGTGTGCTTTGCACAAAGCACGTATTCAAGAGTTGCGGCTTTGATGACTGCAATGTTTTTAGCCTGGATAACCAGACGAGTGAGGAACCATTGACAGGCATTGGGAATCTGGAGCCAAAACAGCTTTCAAAGTGAGTCCTAAGTGTCAGCTGGTGCCTTACTGTGCCTCATGATCCTGGGAAATTAGACAAAAAACCACTTCTTCCCCAAAACCATAGAATGGAGAATTCTAACACCCCCTCCAAGATTTCTGTGAATTCCCAAGAAACTAATGTTATGATCATCTTGGCTTCTGGGCTGCAGCATGCTGTCTTTGCCCCTCTACAGATGTGATGTCAGTCCATTCTTCAGTTTCTCCAAAAAATTCCATTCACATGATGTAATCAAAGTGTAGATTTTACTAAAGATCTGTGGGGAGTGATGAGTTGGAGTGTACCTTGTAGAAATGCAAACAACCCCAAAGGAATAATAAGCATTGTTACCCTAATGTTACCTTCAGCGAGGGAGTCTTACTGGCTCATAATTCACCAACCCCAGCCTTTCTCTGCCTTATTATTTTTTTTAAATTTCTTTTTAACTTACCCCAGACCCATGAATGGGCTCTCTCTGTCTTAATGTCTCCTTCCTCTTACTTCTTCTTTTTCTGACTCTTCAGTCTTCCCTCTTAGAAGTAAAACAAATTACAAAGCAGTTTAGGTGCCATCAAAGAGCAACAAAAGCACCCATACCCTTAGTGTGTTGCTCTCCAGTCTAAGTGGCTCATTCAGGTATATCCCCCAAAAGATAGTGCCTTCCCTCAGAGGACTTCTGGTGCCAGCTCTTCAGATAAAATGCTCTTTATTCCTCCTCCTTCCTGAAGAAACCGTTATTCGTTGAGTTTGAGGCAAAGATGGGCTATCCAGATGAACAGATAGGGCAGGTGGCTGAGGATTTGGACTAAAACACCAAAGAAAGGCCAGAGACAAAGATTTGGGAGTGGAGTATGGGAAAGGAGAAGCCAGCATTTACTAAATGCCCACTGGGCCTGGCCGGCTGCTATTCACATGTAATCTCATTTGATCTCAACCATAATCCTTTGGCAGAATTATTATCTGCATTTTACAAATAAAGAAACCAATGCCCAAAAAGTTCAAGTAACTTGTCCCAGGTCACACGGCTGGTAGATGGCAGCATCCGAATAAAGACCAGCTCTGTCTTCAGTCAAAGCCTCTGCTTTGAGTCTACGAGGAAGAGAGTGAGTCTGTGAGAGAGGAGAGGGCTCAGAGCATGTCTGTGTTTGTGGGCTGGGCAAAAAGGTGGAGCAAGTGAGAGGTAGAAGAGACTGGAACTGTCGGGGCTTTTGGAAGCTGAGGGAAAGGAGCCTCAGAAATGAATGTTGAATTCTGCTGAGCGTTCATAAGGTGAATGAAGTGTGAGAAAAGACTTGGCTTGGTTGGTGTTCCAGACAACAGTTTCAGTAGGGGGGCGGAAACTATCGTAAAGATTCGAGGAATTATTGGATGTATGGTGGGAGCAGACAGAGGATGAGTGGTTGGATGGGTGGGTGCGTAAGTGGATGGCTATTAAGCCATGGCAGGTGGAACTTTTTCACATTTGTTATTAAGTTGGGAAGACCAGGATATGCTTGTAGGATGAGGTAAGTAAGAAACCAGTGGAAGAAGAGGACAGAAAGATGGTTATTGATAGGCTCTGAGAGGAGGAAGAGGCAGTTGGGAATGAGAACCCAGGTGAAGTTAACCTTGGAACAGGGAAAGAAAGAATGTCTCCTTGAGACCAGGAGAACATATGGATAGAAATATGAAGAATTTGTAAGATGTCGAAATTTTTGTAATGGAGAAAGGGTTTGAGAGAACTCCACAAAGTAGAAGAAGGAAGGGTACAGGGATTGGGGTTGGGAACTTGAGAATGTGAGAGGGGTTTGGATCTGTTGATGTGTGCCTTGCTCTAAATACTGTGAAGCTACAGGTGTTAAGACTATGTCATACTGGTTCAGAATAGAATAGAGTCCAGATCTAGGTATATTTAGCATGATAAAAATAGCTTATCAAATTAGTGGGGGAAATGGAATATTTGATAAATATTTTTAGCAAAATTTTCTATTTGGAAAAAAAATCCCACACAGCAGTCTACATCTACAAATTCCAGGTGTAAAAATAATCAAATAGCAAAAAAAAAAAAAAAAAGAAAGAAAGAAAAGAAAAGAAAAAGGAAGTAACTTAAACCGGAAGGAGTAGAGAATGTTTTTCAGTAGGAAAACAGCAAAAGCTGGGTATTCAATGGGAATACAGTGTAATGGTTAAGAGCAGCTATAGTAGGAGGCTGAGACAGGAGGATCACTTGAGCCCAAGAATTGGAGGCTACAGTGAGCTATGATGATGCCACTGCACTGTAGCCTGGGCAACAGAGCAAGACCCTGTCCACCCCCACCACCCTCCCCCCACGCCCCCATCCCCGCCCCCCCCGCTCCCAAAAAAGCACACACAGTCTCTGGAATAAAAATAGCTGGATCTGGGGACCTGGCACTGCCTCTTACTGTGTGACCTTGAACAAGTTACTTGACCTCTCTGTGCATTAGTTTTCTCTTCTATAAAATAAAAAGGAAATAGTATAGGGTTGTGAGGAATAACCCCTGCAGTACTTGTTAGTACAGTGCTGGTATAGAGTAACCCTTGATTGCATGTTCAAATGATAGCATTTTGAATATATTGGGGTAAATAAAATATATTACAATTAATTTTACCTGTTTCTTTTTACATTTTTAAATGTAGCTGTTAAAAATATTAAATTACATATGTGGTTTGCATTCGTGGCACACATTATATTCTTATTGGACAGCACTGATCTGGAGTAGCAGTCCTAGTGGCTAGTGTGGACGCTTCAGCTTTTAAAAACATTGTACCACAAAGAAATTTAGGTAAAACAGTTGAAACTGATCAGGTATCTAATTTGAAAGCCTGGAACTGTAGGTAAAGACATCAAAGGCCAGTTGGTGACTGTCTTGTTATTTAAGATAATGCAAATGCTAAGTTTGATTATTTTTGGGGGAAAAACAATAGGAGACTTGGTGGATTTTTTTGTTTTGTTCTGTTTTGTTTTGTTTTGGAGTGGGAGAGAGTGAGGTCTTCAGTTATCTGGATAAATTCTTTGTACATTTGTTCATAAGGGCAGAAAAAAAATCCCTGAACAAACTAACTTTATTGGATGTTTATAACTCTGTTTATTTCTGTTTTATAACCCTCTCTTAGAAAATGACATTTCGATTCCTACTAGTAAATAGTATTGGTGTAATTGAGTTGATTTTACAATTTTTTTTCCTTCACATTTGGTTAGAAAAACGTGGTACAGTTGTTTTCTGGGTACTAAGTACGTGATTTTTTTTTTTTTTTTGAAACGGGGTCTCGTTCTGTTGCTGGAATACATAGATGTCATCATAGCTCATTGCAATCTCAAACTCCTGGGTTTAAGCTATATTTTGCTGCCTCAGTTTCCTGAGTAGCTGGGACAATAGGCATCCGCCACCATGTCCAGCTAATTTTTTAACTTGGTAGGATGGAATCTTGCTACGTTGCCCAGACTGATCTCGAACTCCTGGTGCTTTGTAAAGTTATACAGAAATTGTGTATGTGTTGAAAACACTGCGTGTTCTAACATTTTCACCTAGGTTCAGAGTTCCCTTGCTTTTGTTTGCAAAAACATAAAGTAGGGCGGTGCTGTTCATGTGTTTTTTTGGTTGTTGTTTCACTCTATTCCATGTTTTATTCTGGACAGGGAAGCTGTGCATCAAATTTATTGGTTCTTACACTAGATGTGTAAAACAAAATATTTAAAGTTGATAAGGAAAACAAAATATTTTTGAGACTAAAGGGTCTCTGACGTACAATTTTTGTTTGCCTTTGTCAGAAAGAAAAAAATCCTGGACTTTATCTGGTTGAGCATTTTATCATCAAATGCAATGTCCCTCTTTCCTGTTACACTACAGGAAAAGGAAAAGTCAGATATTGTTCATGTCACAGAGAACTCCAAACACTTGGCTCCTCTTTCACGTGTATATGAAATAATAGACGTTAAATTTATACAAACACAGAGGTGTTGGTTTTTGTCCTCCACCCCAACTCGCTTGCACTCTATTCTTTGCCTCTCTCAGACGGTCAGACGGGTGTATAGTTTATGACAGGGATTTGGAGTGGGCCAGACCTTGAGTTCAAATCTTGCCTCTCTTGGCCTCTGCTGTTTCTTGACTGTGGGACTTTGTGCAAGTCACTGAACTCTTCTGATCCTTAGTTTCCTCAACTGAAAAATGGAAATAAGAAAACCTATCTCACAAATAACATTTAAGAGGGATAATTTTGGTAAACTTCTGTATCTTGCTTACCATATGTGCTTGAAAATTAAGCTAAAATTCAAATGACATCATATCTGACTTGTGCCAAATTCTTCCTCCCCATATGATTTCTTTAATTGATGTGAAATTCACATAACAAAATTAGTTATTTTAAGTGAACGATTCAGTAGCATTTTGTACATTCACAATGTTGCACAACTGCCACCTCTATTCTAAAATATTTTTATCAGCTCAAAATAAAACCCAGCACCAGTTAAGCAGTTTCTCCCCATTCTCCCCTGCTCCCAACCCCTGGCAACCACCAATCTGCTTTCTTTCTCTATGGGTTTACCTAGGTTGGATAGTTCATGCACGTGGAATCATACAATATGTGAACTTTTGTGTTTGCCGTCTTTCACTTAGCATGTTTTGGAGGTTCATCCACGTATCAGAACTTCACTTCTTTTTATGGCTGAGTAATAGTCCATTGTATGGACACATTTTGGATACATTGTGTATCACATTTTGTTTATCCATTCATCTGTTGATGCACATTTGGATTATTTCCATCTTTTGATTATTGTGAATAGTGCTTCTATGAACCCATATGATTTTTGTGTCTATTGTTTCCTTGTATTTTATTTCTTAGAGTTATTTTAGAAGAACCAATGAAGCAGCACGGACAATACCTGAGAACAGGAAAGTCCTAGTCTTTGCTAATTGTATACTATAAAATATGTGAAAATTAAAGGATTTATTAAGACAAAGTTTGTACTTTGGGTTTTCTGTTGCTATAGTCTGCCCCTTGCAATGTATTCATTAAGGAAACTTAGTCATTTGTCTTGTAGTTTTCCACAGCCCGAATTTTGTTGGTTGCCTTCCCGAACTGTCATTAATCATGTTCTGTTCTATTTCATATAAATTGGGGTGGTTGGGTCCAGCAGCTTGATCAAATTGATTTTCTTTTTAAAGGTTCAAATTTTTACATATGTATGTATTTGGTAAAACTGCTGTTTTGTGTTCACCATCACAACCATGTATCTGTTTGTCTTTTTTGGGGTGGGGGCGTCGGTGATTGATGAGTCACCAAATTACTAATTTAATAAGGATTATATTCTAATTCTGTCTTTCCTTCTTTGTGTCTTTACTGGACTATTTCTGTAAAGAGAAACTTCCCCTCACCTATTAGTTGTTCACTCACCCCGAACTGCTGTTCATATAGGAGAGGCAAGCTAATGCTTCATGCTTTTACCAGTTTTCAGAATAAGGAATTGGATTACCAACATCCTTCAGTGGTGACTTTAAAAAAAATCATTATGGGCTCTCGTGGACTTATGCACAATTACTATGTTGTAATCCTTGCCGTTATTATCTTAATGAAGCTCAGTATATTCCATCTTTGCTCAGGGGGAAGCTCTTCACATTAGCTCTTAAGTCTTTTTGACATGACCCTAGTAGGCTTGTATTAATTTTTAATTTTTTTGAGTCAGAGTCTCACTCTGTTGCCAGGGCTAGAAAGCCATGGCATCAGCCTAGCTTACAGCAACCTCAAACTCCTGGGCTAAAGCAATCCTCCTGCCTCAGCCTCCCAAGTAGCTGGGACTACAGGGACGCACCACCATATCTGGCTAATTTTTTCTATGTATTTTTAGTTGTCCAGCTAATTTCTTTCTATTTTTTTAGTAGAGATGGGGTCTCGCTCTTGCTCAGGCTGGTCTCGAACTCCTGAGCTCAAACGATTCTCCCACCTCGGCCTCCCAGTAGTGCTAGGATTACAGGTGTGAGCCACCGCTCCTGGCAGACCGTAGTAGGCTTTGAGAGCTTCCGTGTTAACTGGTGCTCCAAGATGTTCCAGTCTCATCTTGTGCAATTCCTGCTGCAGACTTGTTCCTGTGAGTGGGAAATGACATGTGGAGACTGCAGTCTGGGTGCAAGAGGTACTCACTGCTACTTTGTTGGTCTTTGTTTCTAGGCCTTTTCAGTGGACAGAGCTAGGAAACATTGTAAGGATAAAATACCATGAGTTTTTATTGATATATGTAATTCAAATTCGGGACCACATAGTCCTTTTCTAACCTTAGCTTTCTTTAACTTTCTCCCAGGTGATTCTCAATGATACCAAGTGTGATAAAGTTAAGTCATATAATTACTCATTTACTTAATGCCACATTCTGGGGGGTGAGGAATACTATTACTAATCTTATGATTACTGTAAACAGTGTGAGATAAAATTTTCACAGTTTTCTTCCCTGTTAGTTATGTTCCATTAGAGATGTAGAGAAGTACAGTTAAATTGATGTGTTTTCAAGTTATCCGGAATAGTTTCTCTCTGGTTATGCCACTAACTGGACATACACTTAGGTTCATTTGTTTCATTTTACTTTTGATTTTTAGGAATTGATTTAAAAATTTTTTAATGTGGCTGGGCACAATAGCTCACAGCGTAATCCCAGCACTTTGGGAGACCAAGGTGGGAGGATTGTTTTGAGGCCAGGAGTTTAAGACCAGCCTGGGCAACTTAGTGGACCCCAACTCTACAAAAAATTTAAAAATTAGCTGGGTGTGGTGGCATGTGCCAGTAGTCCTAGCTACTCAGGAAGCTGAGACAGGAGGATTGCTTAAGCCTAGGTGTTTGAGGTTGCAGTGAGCTATGATGATGCCACTGCACCCCAGCCTGGACAACATAGCAAGACCCTGTCTCAAAAATAAATAAATAAATAATATGTTACTCCCTTGTCTTCTGGCATAAAGTGTTTCTGTTGAAAAGTTTGATGACACTGATTTTCTTCTCCTATATATTATAATTTGACTTTTTGCCTGGATGCCTGTTTTTCTTTAAAGTTCAGTAGTTTTATTGAACTTGTCTCAGTATTGGTCATTCTGGATTAAACCTATGTGTTGTTATTTTTTATTGATATTTACTTATGGTAAAAAACATATAACATTAAATTTAACCATCTTAACTATTTTTAGGCACAGAGTTCATTAGTGTTAAACATATTCACATTGCTGTGCAACAAATCTGTGGAACTTTTTCATCTTGTAAAACTAAAACTCTGTACTCATTAAACACTAATTCCTCCTCCCTCTTCTCCACTTACACCTTATGGTTTAAATATAATTTTGGAGATCTCTGTATGATGTGGCTTCTTAAAGGCTGCAAAGAATTCTGAATATGAGTTTTGATTAAGGCCAGGCGCAGTGACTCAGACCTGTAATCCTAGCACTCTGGGAGGCTGAGATGGTAGGATCGCTTGAGCTCAGGAGTTTGAGGTTGCAGTGAGCTATGATGACGCTGCTGCACTCTACCCAAGGCAACAGATCAAGACTGTCTCCAAAAAAAAAAAAAAAAAGAGAAAAAAAATGGAAAACTTTCAGTTTACCTACTAGTGATATATATTTTTTCCCATTGGCAAATAGGCAAAGATGTATTTTAGTAGAGTTCTGCAGTTTATCTGCTAGTGATATATGGTTTTTCCTAGTAATAAAAAGGCAAAAAAGTATTTTAGTAGAGTTCTTTTCCCCACACCATTTCTGATTTTGAAGCACAGTTCATGCTATTAAGAAGTAAAAATATGCGCGAGTTGTCCAAAAAGTATCTTTTCTGGGATTGTTAATGTGTTTGGTATTAGTATCTGCTGATGTGGTACCTGTCGCTAATTGTATACCAATTTGTCCCTCTAGAAAGACTGAGCAAATAGAAAGCTTTTTATTCAGTCTGCAAATGGTTGATTTGCTCTTTCTCACTAGTCTAATTGAGAACAAGTTGTTAGAAAGATTCATTTCAAAGAAAGGAAAAATAAATTTTTGGTTGTCTTAAATTGATTTTTCCATTTAACTGATGAGGGTTTGGGGAGCTTATTCTATTTTAATTCATACAGTCTTAACATTTTATGTATCTTCCACTTAATAGCCAAAAGTTTAGAAATAAATGTTGTTAAAGAATTACTGAGTTAGATTAAACAGGGGTTCAAGCTAATTTTAACTGAAAGTCACAATATGTTTGCCACCGTTGCAATTTTGGGGAAATCATTCCCAGTTATAAGTGTACAGCTATCTCTAATACTTTATTCACTGTATTTTTTTCTGAAAGTTGCTTATATTGAATTTTTATAAATGAAGTTGTATTTGTATTTTAAGTGCACCAAAGGAGATCAGCTTTCTAGAGACAGGGTTTTGCTCTGTCACTCAGAGCCCTGAATGGAGTGCAGTGCATGATCGTAGCTCACTGCAGTAATAGTTCACTGTAGCCTGCAAATCCTGGTCTCAAGCAATCCTCTTGCCTCAGCCTCCCCAGTAGCTGGGACTACAGGCACACGCCGCCATGCCTGGCTAATTTTTTTTTTTTTTTTTTGTAGAGATGGGGTCTCACTTATTGCCCAGGCTGGTCTGGAACACCTGGTCTCAAGCAATCCTCCTGCCTTGCCCGCCCAAAGTGCTGGGATTACAGGTGTGAGCTACCACATGCAGCCTGAGATCAGCCTTTTATTTTTTTTATTTTATTTTTTATTTAATTTTATTTTTTTGAGACAGAGTCTCACTCTGTTGCTGGGCTACAGTGCTGTGGAATAGCCTACCTCACAGCAACCTCAAACTCCTGGGCTCAAGGAATCCTCCTGCCTCAGCCTCCTGAGTAGCTGGGACTACAGGCATGCGCCACCACGTCCGGCTAATTTTTTCTATTTTTAGTTGCCCAGCTAATTTCTTTCTATTTTTAGTAGAGACAGGTTCCCGCTCTTGCTCAGTCTGGTCTCTAACTATTGAGCTCACACGATCCTCTCGCCTCTGCTGAGATCAGCTTTTTAAAGGAACTTTGCATTGACTCTTCTGTTGAAATGAAAAGTCCTTTTTTAAATGTGTGAATTATTGATCCTTATTTTAGATATTTTTGTATCATTGCTCTTGATCTTTAATGCAAGACAAAACTATAATTAGCTCTATACATCTTTCTTGATAATTTCTTTTCTTTTAATATTAAAACCAAAAAGGGCATTTCTAATAGAACCTTGTCACCTGCTTTAAGCCATTAGCCCTCAAGTCCGTAGTGCTCTTCTCTTGCTAGGTTCAGTCAGTGCCACCTGTAAGCCAATCGTCTGTGGATTTCACTGCCCCAGATCCCTCACCTGAGTGCTCACAGGTACTAGAACTCCATAGTCCCACACTGAGCTCAGCCTGGACCACTCCAGACACAAAACCTGCTTCTGTCCATTCTTTGTTCACCATTTTGGCGAGATATCCGTCAATGTAACGTCTTTAATTTTTCCCATTTTACCTAATGTATAATAAACATATAATCCCTAATGCATAGCAAATATCAGTAAATGACTTAAATTATTTCAGATGGCTGCTTCTACTTAAGGCAACGAGGCACCTCCCTGCTCTATAAATTATGCACTTGGAAAATAGGGCTAGCAAGTACTAGACATAAATAATTGATAATTAGTTTTCCTAAATGATGAATTGTGCTGTTGTATCACCGCAGATGGCTGTTCTTTGTGTTTTTAAGTTTTGATAGGTAACTTTGAAGAATTCCTCAGTGATTGCTTTGATTTTGGCTGCTATTAATAGCAGCCAAATAATGTTTTCCTGGTTGTTATTTAATTCAAAAATTGCCTCACTCTGTGGTGAGTGATTTTATCCACATTGTTTTGTTTAATAGGTGTTTCTAGTCTAAAGCTTCATGTGTAGAAAATTTTAAAAATGAACGTTTGGGTCAGCTTTTGTTAGAAATTTCTTCTGTCTTCCTTCCCATGGCATCTCCACAGGCTCAAAGTGTTAAATCTCATGTTTTTAGTTTGCTGTAAATCTTCAATGCAAATTACAAGTGACTTATGGAGTTTATGTATATCCTAGCTGTGTGACATGTGGACAAGCCTTCTGCCATTTCATAAATTCTTTGTATGAATTTGAGAATTGGGGTATATGAGAGCGTTGATAAAGGTATATTATGGTATGTGTCCTTTACTTTGGACAGTGTACCTTCATGGGAGAATTAGATTATAGAAATTTAGGGTAAGAGGCATTCATTTAATCATCAAAGTTAAAATGTGGCCAGTCGTGGTAGCTCATGCCTATAATCCCAGCATTTTGGGAGGCTAAGGCAGGAGGACCACTTGATCCCATGGAGTTGGAGGCTCCAGTGAGCTTCATCATGCCACTGCACTCCAGGCTGGGCAACAGAGTGAGACCCCATCTCTAAACACATACATACACAGATACACAAACGTATTTCCACGTGGAATTTTCAGTGTCACCTGAGCCTCCCTTGGTGACTTCTCAGTGACATCACATCCTGGCACAATTCCTTGGTTTGTCTGGATAAGGCTGATGAGAATTCTGACCCTTGACTGCTGATTTCATCTGGGTACTATACTGTAGTGCAAATGTCCCTGCCTCCTGGCTGATTAAGGTGGGCCAGAGAGGACCTGCCATGACTGATGTGCCAGCAACCCTGGCTGTTAGCACTGTTGATGAATTCGAGGCTGAGGGGTTGTGTGTGTAGCCTCCTTTCATAGCACTATACTGTCCCCTTGCTGGACACCATTGTCTATGTAGTAACTGGTAGGTAAAGCCAGGAAAAGCTGTACTGTGTAAATTCATTTTTTCCTATGAAATAGTCTTATGTTTTATAGCACATTCAAGTGAAGAACCTTCATCATGGAGGATTATAGAGGTATAGAAGTAGTAGTAGGTGGGTACTGAGACTTCTGTGTGTAGGTATAAGCTGGCTTATGACAATCTAGGCAAAGAAATGTATGTGTGTGTCTGAGGATATAGGAAAACTCAGTTTCTTCTGTACTCTCACAACACAGTCAACACAGAAGACTTCCATAATCTCTGGCCATAAAAATGTGTGGGAATTTCTTCTCACCAGCAAGTAATCAATTAATTCTGGAGTGGCTCCCAGCTGGGTGTCCTCTAATTCAATCAATTCTGACACCATCTACCTGGAGATAGCGTCGCTCCCACAGGGGCTTGGTCCCCAAGACCGCCCCCCACGTCCAATGCACATCGCAAGCCCCAGGTTGTTTGGCCTGCGCTTCTGACCAATCAGCTACAATTGGGGTTCCCATGACCCCCTCTTTGGGTTCAGTTATCTTGATAGAGTGGCTCAAAGAAGTAGGGAAACATTTAGGCTTGTTGGTTTATTATAAAGGATATTACAAAGGATACAGATTTTTGAAATGCATGGGGTGAGGTTATGGCGGGAAGGGGCTCAGAGCTTTCATGCCTTCTCCAGGCTCTTCAACTTCCAGGAACCTCCATTTACGGAAGCTTCACTAAGGAGGTCATTTATGGAAGCTTCATTATGTAGTAGGAATGATTGACTAAATCATTAGCCACTGGTGATCAACTTAATCTTTAACTATTCTCGCCTCCCCAGAGGTTGAGGGGTGGAATGAAAGCCCTAACCCTCTAATCCTGCCATTTTTGGTGACCAGCCTGCATCCTAAAGCTACCTAGAGGCTGCCAGCCATCAGTCAGCTCTTTAGCATACATAAAGACATCACTTTGGAGATTCCAGGGATGTTATGAGTTGTATGCCAAGAAATGGGGGCAAAGACTAAATATATATTTCATGTCACAGTGTATACACGTGCTGATACCTGTAATTAAGATTCTCGAATACATGGAATAACTACTTCAAGTTTAAAGGAAAAAAGTCAAGAACAAAAACTATAGAGTCATTAACATGCATCTTTTGGCTGGTGGTATTTTAGATCATGATAAGGTTTCAATTAAGAATGTTAAAGGAAAACAATGATCTGTTTTATGTTTAGTATCTTGGGTTCTTCCTGCTATGATTTTGCTTACTTTGTGCCGTTGTCCCAAATCAGGAAGAGAAAACACTCCTGGCATTAGAAATTGCTCTAATTATTTGTTGAAAGAGTTAGAATTTTTCAAAATCAGCTTTTTTACTAGCCTAAGTGTGACTGCTTTCTGCTTGTCTGATTTCTTCTGTTTGTCCCTTTCTAGGAAGCTATTTTGCCAGCCACTTCATCATGGGAGGAGAGAAGTTTGACTCAACCCATCCGGAAGGTTACCTGTTTGGAGAGAACAGTGATCTGAACTTTCTGGGGAACAGACCAGTCGCGGTATGGCTGTAATGAATTTATTTCCACATGGGGCTTAAGTGGCCAATTCAGTCTTACAAAAAATAAGTTTGCAGTTGCTGGCGCAGCAGAGTTTGTAGCTTGGGCTGTGTAGAGAGGAATTAGGAGCCAGACCGCAGCCTCTCTGGTCGTACTGGGTCTCCTTGCTCTATAGGTGACCTGTGGAAGGGCTCCTAGAGTCTGTGTGAGGGTGAGGGTGACGCTCACAAAGCTAAGCTTTCCTGAGGATGCAGGCCTCTGCCTGAAGTTCCCCTCTTCAGACAGCTCTTTTCCAGCCCCGCCCACCTGCACTCACCTTGCTCTTCTCTGTGGCAGCTAACACCAAGCTTTCACTGATTTGCCTCTTTCTCTGTTATTGTCTGCCTTCCCCTTTACAATGTAAATTTCACTGGGTAAGGACTATTTATACTGTGGTATCCCAGACCTAGAACAAAGCCTGGCACGTAATGGTAAGCCCTTAATAAACATTTGTTGAATGAATGACTGAAGAAGTTTCCCTTAATATCTGAGTTGATACGAGAATAGTCTCTCAGTTCCTTCAGCTTATCCCCTAAACTGAATCAAGTACTTTCCCTGCACCCAGCATGAGGCTTTGCAGTAACAGCTGTCCCGCAGCTGTTGAGTGGCGGCTGTGTGCTGGGAAGGTCCTAGAGACTTTTCAGACATTATTCCTACTCTTTATGAAGACCCACCTGACAGGGTCTTATTATTACCCCCATTTGATAAGAGAGAACTCAGGTTCCAAGAGATGAATAATGATAGTAGTCAGCATTTATGAAGTGCATACCACGTTCAAGGCACTGTTCTGAGTGTTTTCTGTACACTTTTCTCAAGGTCACATAACTGGGTTTGCCTGGCCACGGATCAATAACCTTTCCACTGCTTCTCACTGCCTCAAAATATTCTGCCTTCCTCAAAATATTCCCAGTGTAATGGGACAGACAAAACATATAAACAGGAAATATTTAAATAACAATAAAGATCCAAAGCGATTGAATTCTATGGGAATGGAGAATGGGAGAAGAGAAAGGCAAGGGCAGGTTGCTTCCGTGCTGAGAAGAGGTGGAGGGAGTTGAGAGGGGCTTTGAAGGATGGCTGGTCCGAGGGGTGTTGGGAGAGGGGCTTTCCAGGAGTGAGGCACAGACAGCACAGGCCTAAAGCATTCATGTTGTCGTTGAATCAGCAAACATTTGCTGAGCAACTACTGTGTGCCAGGTCCTGTGGTTGGAGCTGTGGATACAGAGCTGAAATGAGGATGCTTCGTTCCTCCCTGGAACAAATAAGGAAATGAGTCTGGCCTGACGGTGAAACAAGATTGGAACAATAGGTGGGGGCTCTGTTACCTTAAGAGGTTTTTGACTCTTTCCTGTAGGTTATGGGGAATACTTAAGATTTATAGGCAGGTGACAGACCTGGAGAAATTGTGTGTGTTATTTATTTATTTATTTATACAGGGTCTCCTTCTACTGCCTGGGCTATAGTTCAGTGGCATCATCATAGCTCACTGCCAACCTCAGACTCCTGGACTCAAGCAACCCTCCTGGCTCAGCCTCCAAGTAGCTGGGATTACAGGCGCATACCACCATGCCTGGCTAATTTTACTTATTTATTTTTTTTTGTAGAAATGGGGTCTCACTTATGTTGCCCAGGCTAGTCTTGAACTCCTGGCCTCAAGTTATTCTCCCGCCTCAGCCTCCCAAAGTGCTGGGATTACAGACATGAGCCACTGCACCCCTCTGAGAAATTGTTTTTTTAGGAAGATTGATATGGCGTTGGTCTTCCATTGTGAGCTGTAATTAAAAAATAACTTTTTTGGCCAGGTTTGGTGACGCATGCCTGTAATCCCAGCATCTTGGGAAGTCAAGGTGGGAGGATTGCCTGAAGCCAGGAGTTTAAGACCAGCCTGGTCAACATGGCAAAACCCCATCTCTCCAAAAAATATTTTAAAATAGCTGGGTGTGGGGTTGTGCACCTGTGGTCCCACCTACTCAGGAGGCTGAGGCAGGAGGATTGCGTGAGCCCAGACGTTCAAGGCAGCAATGAGCTATGATCATGCTACTGTACTGCAGCCTGGGCAACAGAGCAAGACCCTAGCTCTAAAGGAAAACGAAGAAAAGAAAAGAAAAAAATTTTTTTTTGTTGAATTTCATTGTTTTCTTCCTATCTGGAGTGACCTCTCTTCTAATTTTAAGTCTAGTAGTATTCTTCAAAATACCAAGTCCCTTGTGCTTCAAATTAAGTTATGACAACTAATACTAAATGTCTATTCTTTGCTTGTGTTACCACTATCTTAGCAATTAGAGTAGAAAGATCTTTCTTTTTTTTCATCAGAATAACTTCTGGTAGAGCCAGATAAGCATGTTTCCTCACTCACCAGGAGTCAGCTCATGCTTAGAAAGTGGCCTTTCTCCTTATGTGGACTTGACATTTGCACCAGTTTTTTCTTTTTTCTTTCCTCTGATGGCAATAGTTTTTTACATATTTTTAAAAATTTTGGCCTTTTCAGGCCATAAAGATGATTTAAAAATAAGTATTAAAAAATGCACCAGGCTCCATGGCCAGCTACTCAGAGGCTGAGGCAAGAAGATCACCTGAGCTCAGGAGTTCTGGGCTGTAGTATGCTATACCAATTGGGTGTCCACACTAAGCTCAGCATCGATATGGTGACCTCCTGGGAGCGGTGGACCACCAGGTTGCTTAAAGAGGAGTGAACAGTCCCAGGTCGGAAACGGAATAGATCAAAACTCCTGCGCTGATCAGTCTGATCAGTAGTGGGATGGAGCCTGTGAATAGCCACTGCACTCCAGCCTGGGCAATACAGGGAGACCCTGTCTGAAAAAAAAAAAAATAAGTAAATGCTTGTTTAGGTTCCTTTTGAGGTTTATCCTGGCTGGCAAACTTTTCCAAAGTTGCCTGTGCAGCCTGCGAATGATTGAGGTCTTCCTGAAATACCAGGTAGCAGCCTTGAGGCTTTTTTTCCAAAGGAGCGTCGACTTTGGAGTTTTTGTTGTTGTTTTTATATAGTAATCATTAAGTATGCTTAATGCTGTATAGAGCAAATGTTTTCAAAAGACATAATTTCATGCTTGGAAAACAAATCAGAATAACTTCAAAAAGCTACATAGAAATATAGTATACAGAACAAATGTAGCATGTTTCTCTTTTCTTTCCCCACATGTTATTTAATAATAACAATAGCTAACATCTATTAGTCATTGTAATTATTATAATATTGTATTAGCAATAACACTTGCTATTTTCTAGGCCTGGTTGTTCTAAGCTCTTCATAGGTGTTACCTCATTTTGTCCTCACATCGTTATGAGGAAGGTCCTTATTTGACAGGTGGAAAACAAAGAGTTTACGTAAAGATTTCAAAACATTTAAGGGATTGAATTAGGACTTGAACCCAACAGTCCACCTCCAGAGCCTCAGCCACTCTGCCATTTCTGCTAATAAGGTCAGGTATACCCAGGAACTCTGCCCACATTCTGTTCATGAGTCTGTTTGTATAAGTCGTCAAATGCAATTTGTGAGATATTGATAGATATCTAAAAGTAGAACAAGTGGCAGTGATATGTTCTCTTGGAGCACCTCTTCAGAGTGTTTGTATTTGGTGTGTAATTCCATCTGCTGGGCTGACCTCTGGGTTTTGCCATTACTGCACATCACACTTGTTTAGGGGAAAGCCCAGAGATTGAAGATTGACATGTAGCTTTGAGTTCTGAAGAACTGACTTCCACTCTCTAGTAACAGATCTGGGTGTCAGCACATGGAGTCAGGTTACAAGGAGAGAGAACAGCCTTTTAAAGCCATCCAGCAGTATGCAGCAAGAGCAGCTTTTTCCCAGGCAGAATGAATATGGGCAGTGAAATATGTTGAAACCAATTGCTATATTAAGGTATAAATGCCGCAGACTTCCTGGCTTCTAGGATCTCTGGGATTGCCTATCATTTTTGAATGAGCAGACCAAAAAGCCTATCATTTGGCTGAGCAACACTTAACACTGCAGATCCACCACTTAGCATAATCCATTAAAGCCACATTTATTATCAAGCCTTAAAGGTCAGATTTAAAGATTTTTATATATACAAAAGGATGGTGGAAGGGAGTTGGAATCAAGATTTTATGGTTTTTTCTTTTTTTTTGAGATAGAATCTTGCTTTGTTCCCTAGGATAGAGTGCCATGGTGTCAGCCTAGCTCACAACAACCTCAAACTCCTGGGCTCAAGTGATCCTTCTGCTTCAGCCTCCCAAGTAACTGGGACTACAGGTGTGCACCACCACGCCCAGCTAATTTTTTCTATTTTTAGTTGCCCAACTAATTTCTTTCTATTTTTAGTAGAGACGGG
Source organism: Avahi laniger (assembly GCA_963575035.1). Lineage (NCBI taxonomy): Eukaryota > Metazoa > Chordata > Mammalia > Primates > Indriidae > Avahi > Avahi laniger. Next base: position 53,609 of record CAUYSK010081490.1, read on the forward strand.
GGAGGGGGGGTCTCGCTCTTGCTGAGGCTGGTCTCAAACTCATGACCTCAAGAGATCCTCCCGCCTTGGCCTCCCAGAGTGCTAGGATTACAGGCATGAGCCACCATGCCCGGCAAGATTTCACGTTTTATTTATATCTTACCATTAAACTCTTTGTAACTTCGGTAAGCCTATCACTCAGGCTCTCAAATTGCCTACTTGAAAAGCAGGAACAGTTCTGACTTTAGAGGAATGTAATGCTTGGAAGATGCCTTGGAGTTGTTGGACAAAAAGCAGCATGGAGCAATGTTAGCTACACTCACTAACCTTTCAGTTTGGCTATTTCTGTAGCTACTGATAGTCCTGGGTGGAGAGAATCTACACTGGTTTTTAAATACTGTCTTAAATAGTGAACCAGGTCTTTCTTGTCTATAGAGAGGAGCTAAGGCGTCTGTAAATCAGTTATAAAATGTTAAATAAAGACCGTCCCTGCCCTTCCTAGGTGGTGGAAGAGCTCGTGCTGCTTTTTTGCCCCTTTATTGAGTTAGGTCTTATTTTGTTGAAGTAAATTACTGCTAAAGCTCTAAGTTATTTAGAGGCTTAATAAAATTAGGGTTGTCAGAGTATCAAGCGATGCATTGATTCCACCTGCCTTTTGTAGCTAAAAGTTCAAACCCTTCCTCTCATCTTAGAGGGAAAGCAGTGGAGTTTCAGTCTGCATCTCGTGTGCCGTAGTGGAGCCCTGTTGACAGTTTCTTCCTCTCCGTGCTCCCTGCAAGCGGGGCTGCACAGCCGGAGTTACTGGTAAGAACTAAGGTGCATACAATGTGCTTTTCTTCTTTTTCTAGTAGAGATAGACCAAAAAGTTGTACTTAAATCCAGTTTCTGTAAGTCGAAGCCTTTTATTCACACGTGTGCAGGGAGAGCAAGTTATTTAAACTTGGCAGTAGATCCATTTGTGAAGTAGAGTTTTGTACATACAGGGTTTAGTGGCAAAAAACCCCACATTATTCCGTCAGTCATGTGCCGTTTATTCAATCAACATATATTTATGAGGCAGGTACTGGGCTAGGAACTGGGAATGCAAAAATGAAAAGATGTGGCCCCTGCCCTGAGGGGGCTTGTGGCAGAGTGGGGCAGGCAGACTTGCCCCTGACTGTGATGTGCTGCAGTAAGTTCTATGAGAGAGAGGATCAGAGGGCCCTAGAGCCCAACCTTTTTGGCACCAGGGACCAGTTTCATGGAAGACAGATTTTCCATGGATGGCTGGGGGTGGGGTGGGGATGGTTTCAGGACGATTGAAGCCCATTACATTTACTGTGCAGTCAAACCTCTCTGCTAATGCTAATCTGTATTTGCAGCTGCTCACCAGCGCTAGCCTCACCGCCTCAGCTCCACCCCAAATCATCAGACATTAGATTCTCATAAGGAGCGTGCAACCTGAATCCTTCACATTTGCAGTTTACAGCAGGGTTCACGCTCCTAGGAGAATGTAATGCTCGCTGACCTGACAGGAGGTGGAGTTTATGCAGTGACGTGAGCGATGGGGAGTGGCTGTAAATACAGATGAAGCTTCACTTGCTCATCCACTGCTCACCTCCTCCTGTGTAGCCTGGTTCCTAACAAGCCATGGACCGGTACCAGTCCGCCTCCTGGGGGTTGGGGACTGCAGCCCTAGGGCACAGAGCAGTGGGGACACCCTCTCTCTAAGGCAGGGGCTTCTGAGAGATGACTCTTGAAGCTGGAGGGACGAGTAGGAAGTCCCAGGTGGGGAACATCAGGGGAGGTTTCCAAGGCAGAATAAATAAGCAACACAAGGAAGCTCAAAGATGCAAAAGTACATGCTGGGTTTTCAGATGGTGAGTAACCTATAAGGATTGGATTGTGAGGGATGTTGGCTGGAGATGAGGCTGGAAAGACAAATTGGGCCTGGGTTTGAAGGGCCTAAGAAGTTTTTGCTTTTCTTCCTATGGCAGTAGAGAGATCACAGTCATGAATGGCTTTGCCGCTGACCAGCTTTGTGGTGTTGGTTAAGGTGTTGGCCAATCACTGAGCTTCAGGTTTGCCATCTATAAAATACCCATCTTGCAGGAATATTTTAAGCACTGAAAAAATGATAACTATTACAATCTGATTTGCATTTTAGGAGATTAACTCTATAAATTAATTCATAATGTAGAGAATGAATCAGAAAGACAGGAAATGAGACCAGTTAGGAAGTAATTTATTTTAGTTACGAAAAAAGATACAGAATACCTGAATAGGTGAAGAGCATTAAAAATAAACATGGTGCAGGCTTTCCATCCTGAACCATGGCCCAGTTTCTCCATAACCTTGCAGAGAAGGCCACAGTGCTGTGACTTACTCGAAGCCTTGATTGGCCACATTTTGGTCCTAAGCCAAAGTCAAGCCGAATCCTCCAACCCCTGCTGAGATCCCTAGAGCTATTCAGAGCCTTAAAAAATTTCCCGCTGAAATAGCTCAGTTGGGAGACTGTTAGACTGAAAAAAATAGTTGATAGTGCTCAAATTGGTAGCTTCAAGCAGATCACAGTTAAGGAAGCCATGCTGAATGTGTGGATGTGGTTTTATATCAGATCATAGGCAAGTGTGGTGGCATCATTGGCTATAATGTTTGAAGACTGATCTTTAATATCTGATTATGTTTGATTTATTACTACTATTTATTTTTATTTTATTTTTTTAGAGATGGGGTCTCTCTTTGTCATTCAGGCTGAAGTGCAGTGGCGGCGTCATAGGTCACTGCTGCCTCAAACTCCTGGCCTTAAGCAATCCTCCCGCCTCAGCTGGGACTACAGGCATGTGCCCCTACACCGAACTTAATTTCTTGTTTGTTTTTTGTAGTGATGGGGTCTACCTGTGTTGCCCAGGCTTGTCTTGAACTCCTGGACTCAAGGGATCCTCCTGCCTTGGCCTCCTAAAGTGCTGAGATTACAGGCATGAGCTACTGCGCCTGGTCCTGGTTTATTGTTTGATGTTCTTGGACACTCAAGTACACTTGTTATTGTGTGTGTTATTGGATCACACACATGTGTGATCAGACTGCTATCTGAATAAAATAAGAGGTATCAAAAAATAATAAAACAAACATGGTACAGTTCAAGAATTGTGGGCTGTGTGAGTTGAGGGAAAGGGCATAATTAAGGCAAAGGACTCCCTGAGGAGCAGCCTCTGTGAAAGGCCACTGCTGAAACTGGGTGCTGTGTACATGTTATATTTGGACAGTCATCCACGCCCTGGCCACAGGATAACTGAGTGGGCCACAGTACATGGACCCTGACACCTATTGCCCGACAGGCCTAAAGCTCATGGTAGAAATGGGCCTCTTTTTCCTGTGCATATATGTGTGTGTGTGAGTGAATGAGAGAGAGATTGGGTTAGTTGCCTTTTGTATGCTATCTTCTTTCCTCCTTCCTATATAATTGTACTACAATTGGTTTTGGCATTTAGTTTGGCAATATTGATTAAACTTTTAGCTGCACATACCCTTTGGCCTAGCCATTTCACGTCTCTGAATCTCTTCTACAGAAATACTTAAAGAGGGTGAAATAATTCCTATTTGCAATGTATACTGTAGAATTACTTGTAGTAGTACAAAATTAGAAAATATATAAATACAGCTGTGCAAAAGCGAGACCCCCATCTCTGCAAAAAATAGAAAAATTAGCCAGGCTTGGTGGTGCACCTGTAGTCCCCGCTACTCGGGAGGCTGAGGCAGGAGGATTGCTTGAGCCCAGGAGTTTGAGGTTGCTGTGAGCTAGGCTGCTGCCACAGCACTCTAGCCTAGGTGACAGAATGAGACTCCTCTCAAAAAAAAAAAAACAACATATATATATATATACATGGCCATTATAGGGGAATGGTTAAATAAATTATAATGTGTCTATGCTATGAACTATTATTCAGCAAAAAATGAGGTGGATCTGTGTCCACTGAGCTGACAATATGTCCACAACCACATCACTTCTGGAACAGAGCAAGTTGCAGCTTATAATGTAGTCTGATTTCATTTCTGATAAAAATGGCAACATACGTATATGTGTACATTTATGTATATGTATTTATAGCTACATAAAAAATACATTAAGAGAACAATGCATTTTAAACTGTTGCAGGAGTAAGTCTTGGGGTACATCAAGCAGAGAGGTATTTACTTCTTATTTCATAATCTTCTGTGTTGTGTGAATTTTCTCCCATGAGCATGTTTTCATTTTTAAATTAAAAGCATTTTAATTTTCTTATAAGATAGAAAAGGGAATACTTCTGAGCAGAGGTAAGAAAGAGGTCTAGAAGAATATATGGAGGTAGAAAAATTGAGAAAGTTCACAAAATAATGGTTTTAATTTTTTGGGTGAACCACAGGAAAGGTGGGGTCTGCTGGGTGGACGCCAGGAAGCAGCTGGGGGCTTGTGGAGACAGATGGAAAACGGAATGAGCGTGGCGAGAACAGAACCGGGCGGCGTAGTTCTCTTGGTGCCACACATAGTGGAGTACCTTCAGAAGCATCTGGTTCGAAGTGCTGTGAGATTCAGTATGGATGTGGCCTGTTTTTTAACATGCTGACAACCTAACGGTGAAAGAACTAGGGAATGAATATTCATACCTTTAAAATGGTTTAGAGCTTTACAGAGTTTCACTTAAGGACTTTTTTTTTTTTTTTTTTGAGACAGGGTCTTGCTCTGTCACCCAGGCTAGAGTACAGTGGCACGATCATAACTCACTGTAACCTCCAATTCTTGGGCTCAAGGGATCCTCCCGCCTAAGCCTCGCAAGTAGCTAGGGTTATAGACGTGCGCCACCTTCCTGGCTGATTTTTGCTTTTTAAATTTTTTGTAGAGATGGAGTCTTGCTATGTTGCTCAGGCTGAACGAATTTTTTAAAATAGGGTTCTTATGCTAAATGTCTCCCTGCTTCCAGGCTCTCCTCAGGGGACCACCCTGCTCATTGCACATTGTTGTGAAACCAGTCTCAGAACTCTTTTCTTCTTGAAAAACTGAAACTCTGTCCCCATTGAGCACTAAGTCCCCATTTCTGTCTTCCACCAGCCCCTGGCATCCACTATTCCATTTTCTGTCTCTGAGTTTGACTACTCTAGAGATCTCATATGTGTGGAATCATTTAATATTTGTACTTTTGTGACTGGCTTATTTCACTTAGCATGTCATCAGAGTTCATCCATGTTGTAGCATGGTCAGGATTTCCTTCCTTTTTAAACTGAATAATATTCCATTGCATAGATATACTGGTATCCATCATCCATCAATGCACACCTGGGTTGCTTCTACCTTTTGGCTATTGTGAATAATGCTGCTATGAACAGAGGTATTATATTCAGTTTTTAAACCACATAAGCATACAAGTATTGGGCCTGGGAAGAAATGACTAGTTTTAGGAAATTATGTAGGATTATTGTAGGGTTCAATTTTGAAATTTAACTTGTTTTTATGTTCTTACAAAAAAAACCTTTATTCCGTTTATATTACTTTTTAGCCTTACTAAAGATGAGGAAATTATTTTTCAAATGCCTCCTTCTAGAGAAAGTTGCTTCCTGTCACTTAATGAATAAACACTGAATACACAAAGACTATTTTGCAGTGTGTAGATAACATCATAGTCATATTTCCAAATACCAAGAAAGTATAATAAGATTACAGGTTTTATTTAAGAGTTAGTTTCAGCTCTCTCGATTCCAGAGATAATATGAAAAAACTAGTTACTTTTGTAAGGAGGATAGTATAGGGTTTTTTTTTTTTTTTTTTTGAGACAGAGTCTCACTTTCTTGCCTGGGGCGAGTGCCGTGGCGTCAGCCTAGCTCACAGCAACCTCAAACTCCTGGGCTCAAGCGATCCTACTGCCTCAGCCTCCCAAGTAGCTGGGACT